>JALMQS010000153.1:16275208-16348818 GCA_024734495.1 Forficula auricularia | reverse complement strand
CCCTATGGATCTCGAAAGACCCTTGCATTACCGAAGAGAAGGGAAAGTTGATTAAGTGAGAGGGTGTAGACGTAGGTGTCTATGCACCCTGGTTTTGAAGGTTTGAAGATCATAGGTGCTGGGAAAGATAGAGGCTGGGAGAGAGTTCCAGTTCCTTGAAGTCATGGGGATATATGTATTCGCGAATGAAGTGGTCCGGCACTTTTCCAATTTGACCGCAAAAGAGTGTTGGGAGTCGGCAAAACGTGTGCTGCGTGCAAAGCATGCTTTGGGGAATTATTGATTTTATCTCATCAGAGCACCTGCCGTGATAGTATCTATAGAAAAGGGAAAGGGCAGAGACATCTCTTCGATGAGCCAGCGAGTCGAGGGAGTCGGTGAGGTAGAATCGTCAATTAGCCTGACGGCTCGTTTCTGAATTGCATCAAGGGTAGCAAGAGAATATTTTGAGGCTCCTCTCCACAGATGAGAGCCGTATTCGAGACAGGGGCGGATTTGGGCCTTGTAGATGGTGAGAAGTTGTGGGGGTTTGTAAAATCGCTTGGACCTGAATAAGAAGCCAATCTTCCTTGCTGCAGATTTCGCCACAGGAGATGTGTTCATTCCAAGACAGGTCAGATGCGACAGAGACGCCCAACATGGATAGGCTGTCACACATTTTCAGGGTATTCGAATCGAAGTGAATATCAGGGAAATCTCTATTTTCGCGCCTAGAAATTAGACAACATTGAGTCTTATTTGAATTAAAGTTAACTAAATTTTGAGAGCCCCATTTATTCAGTTTGTCTAGGTCGAGAGTAATTGAGGAGGCAATATTGATTCGATTATTCGGGAGAGAGGGTTTGCCGTGTAGAGTGCTATCGTCGGCGTAACAATGAAGTGGGGTTTGCCGTTTGATCAATAAGGTCGTTTATATAAATAAGGAAGAGTGTGGAGGAGATTACAGAGCAGCAGGAACACCAGAGTTTGTGGAGAACGATTCAGAAGATTAATAAGAAATTGCAAACAGAGACAGATTAGGGAAAGAGAAGGATGAAAATAGTATTTGCTTAAATATAAATTCATTAAAAATAAATTGTAAAAATAAATAGTATAAATCAATATAATTTTTTTAATAAAGTAAGTCAGAATTAAAAATTAGCAAGCATAATAATAACAATAAAATAGAAATTAGAATTCGCGCAGGAGACAGAGTGCGGCACGGACGGGGGATGAACCTCTAGGAATTATTTATGTATTTTCCTTTTGAAATAAAAAACAAATAGTGATATGAAGAGTTTGAAAACCGCCGCTTGAAGGAAACAGGAGAAGTTAAGAGGAGAAATACTGACGGTGGGGGACAGCTCGGACAGTCGTTGAGGACATCTCACGAGGTACACATCATTACAACAACCAGGAGAGTCCTTGAACACACCTCTAGATATACACATAAAGAACCAGAGACAGTCGTTGATGATATCTCACGAAGCGCTCATAAAAGACAAACCAGAGGCGCTCTTTAAAGAAACAGGAGCCCTTGATCATACCTCGATATACATATGCATGGAGGACAACTGAGGCAGCAGTTGAAGATCACACATTTCTCAATTTTTTGAGTCCACAATACAACTCATAGGCGGTGATCCAGGAGACCCCTCTCTAAATATACGTCTAGAACAAATATCAATAGGACTGTCTTCGCTAACATATGTCGATACAGACATTTATCGAGGACGCCTATCTCATTCCTACCGCCGTCACCACCAAGATTGCTATCAAAGGGACAGGTCACCACGAGAGGAATTCTTGAAATCCAGCAAATCGCCAGTCAGGATCCTACAGCCTCACCACCAAGAGTATAATCACCATCTTGTATTTTCTCTTTAACAACTATCTATATCTGCTGATCTCAAGCGGCGATTGAATGAATTCGCATTATCAATAATAAATGATTCCAACATGATCTCTATTATTATTGAAAATTAATAACTCCTGCTTGCCAATCCAATTTCCTTTGTTCCCTTTTTATTATAACTTTTTATATAAGCGATTTCTGTAATCCATTTTTATATTTTTATCTCATAGTAGTCAATTAATAGTAAAGTCAGTAATTTACTTGTCAGAAGAAACATTTAAAAAAAAAATCGCAAACTTATAAATTTCAAGTCGAATTTCTATTTGAGCTCAAGCCATGGCTCACTCCTATTTATACACCGAGGTCCAAATGGATTAATTATTTGGAGTGAAAAAATTAAAAAAAATTACAGTAAAGTAATTCTTATTAATATAAGGTGGTAATTTAAAAATATTTTAACTTAATAAACAGACACCTGTATTGTCAAAGACACCAACGAACGTTTCCTAATCAGAAGACACATTTAAAAAAAATCACAAACTTATCAATTTCAAGTCGAATTTCTATTTGAGCTCAAGCCATGGCTCACTCCTATATATACGCCGATGTTTGAATGGATAAATTATTTGGAGGGAAAATTTTTTAAAAAAATTACAATAAATTAATTCTTATTAATATATGGTGGTAATTTAAATACTACAACATAATAATAAACACACAGCTGAAAAGTCAAACACACCAACAGACACCTTCATTTACTAATCAGAAGAAATATTAAAAAAAATCACAAACATTTCAATTTCAAGTCTTCGGCGGGCTTTGCCCCTGGACCCCCACGTGGCTGCTTTATTGACGTTTTATTAGTAACAGAGAATAAATCTAATTGTTTTATTATAAAGTCTTAAATAGATATAATTTGAGATTCTATTTAACTGTAATATACACTCATAACAAATAAGATGAAACAAATATTTAAAATGTATTAAAAATCCACTTGTTATCATTAAGGGGAAAATAAAAAAAAAGTTATATTATATGTACGTATTATTATAGATAAGAAGACTTGAAAATTACAATTATTATTCATTTTGCTAGATACAAAAGTATGTACAATCTATTTATAAAAAATTATCTTATTCTCAAGCTTGAGTTCTTTGTCATAAAAGAATTTAGTCTTATTGATTTTAAGTCGATTCTTCCACGTTTTCAGTAGAGGTTGCCATTAATAGTCAAAACATCAAAAGTGGAATGCAATAAGGTTATTCCTCTAGTATTAGATAAGAATCTATCGTTATTTTTAATTTTAAGTCGATTCCTCCATGTCTTCAGCAATGTTTACAAATAATAATCGAAGTGGTCAAAAATCTAATTTAGAATTATTTTTCCTCAAGTAATAGATGAGAATCGATTGCTATTTTGGATTTTAAGTCTATTCCTCCATGCCTTCAGCAATGGTTACAAATAATAACCGAAACGTCATAAATCGAAAGTAGAATGGTTATTCCTCGACTATTAAATGAGAATCGATCATTATATTTGAATTAAAGTCAACATGAACTGCAGATCCGTTGCAGTTTATTTTTTTAATTTTTGTTTTTAAATGTACTTTAAAAAAAATAGATAGTTTTTTAAATCTTTGTTGCATTATTAAATTCTTCTTCAACGATAATGTGGTTAGAACTCTATTATCTATGCTATTAAGAATGAATGACACTCAAAAATATGACAAACAGCATGTTTAGTTTGCTAGTTTAGTTCTTTTATTGTTTGGCAAGCTATGTTGGCTAACCTGAATTTTTTTTTAGTTTTTCCTGAATTTTCCAATTTTCCGGGCAATTTTTCCAATTTTTTTTTACGTATTAACCTGAATTGGACTATTACGAACATTTAAAAAAAAATTAGCCAAATCGGTCCAGGCATTTGAGAGATCTGCGCTTACAAATAAAAAGAAATTCATTTTTATTATATAGATTTAGTTACAACTAAACGAGGAAATATTAACATGAAATTACTTTTTGAAGTCGGTGCCAAACATATACCTTTTATGAATCGCACTCGACGGATCTTACTTAGTACGTTTGGCTGGTACGCTCGCTTATAGTTATAGTTTGTTTGGCCCCGACTTCAAAAAGTAATTTCATGCATAATATTTCCTCGTTTAGTTGTAACTAAATAAGATAATAATTATTTTATACCTTTTAGTGTATTTTATTTGTTGCATTTTATTTTTTGAAGTCGGTTTTATTTTTTTCATAAAAATTATTTTTATTTTTCTCTTTTTAGTGATGTTATTAATAGTGATCATATCATCAGAACTTGACCAAATTAATATGGCACCATCCCTAAGATACCCCCTTTCCAATAAAAAAAGAAGCATCCAAATCGGTTTATAAACAAAGAACTTAAGCCTTGAACAAACCTAACGAAAAAGGTCTAATACAAATGAAAAAAAATGGGACCAATCGGAAGCTAGACTGAACCCAACGCAATTTTTTTTTCAAAATCGGTTCACAATTGGCGGAGATATGAGGTAACATAGACACAAAAAAAAAATTCAGTCGAATAGAGAACCTCCTCCCTTTTTGAAGTCGGTTAATAAAAAGAGTTGACTATTGCAAATATTTGGGAATCTATATATTATAGATTGTCATATCAGATGGAACTATCACATAAAGCAAATTATCAAGAAAACCAGACATAAATTTTTTTATTATATAAGTTATGTGGAATATTGGATGCAAGGGCTATGAGGGTAATTTATCAGGCTCTCTTTGAGAATATAATTAACTATGGTATAATTGCGGGGGGGGGGGGTGAATTTGATAATGCAACGAAACCACTTATCACTATACTGACTATAGTTGTTAAAAAAATTAAGATACAATCTGTCCTGGGTATTGATGAATTTTTTATTTTTAACTCTGTTGTCTATTATTATGATATGTGTTAAGATGATGTATAATGAACATAATGGCAGAACTAGACATAGATCAATTGTCCTGCCAAAGATTAATAAGTCAATTACCCGAAAAAATGCCTTTTTGGTGGCAAATAAATATTTTAATAAACTCCAAAATGATTTAAAAATCTGTCGTGTGACAAGAAAATATTGAAGAAAAAATTGGTTAAATGGATCGGATCGTTGTGATTTCACCCTGTGATATCTATGTAAATCTCTAATGTGAACTAATTTTTATCATTATTATTAATAAATGATGCTAGACCGGTTTTATTATTTATTAAAAGACCGAGTAAAAGAGCATCAAAATTTTTTAAAAATATTTTAAAATAATTTTTATCAATCTACACCATATTTCATTTATTGTAATTCTTTGTAAAATTAAATAATTATTAATTTTTATATATAAGATAGATATATAAGCTATATAAGATAGATAAGATTTTAATCCGGTCCTATGTACAGTTGACATGTCAACTCTATAGGACACGACTTATTGTATGTTGTGTATTTTTCGGGATAAATAAATAAAATAAAATAAATATAAACATAAGCCGTATTAATACAACGCATTGCCAAATCACACAAGAGATATTATCAGTTGATTTGAATAAATCAAATTAAATTTTTATAATTTTTCTAATTAATATAACAAAGAATAATTGCTATATCAATGAGAATTGTTTTGACCGCGCTTATTTGAAAAAGATATTTATCACGAGACTACTGCGGATTTTGCTATTGGAATCTGCGGAGTCTTAAGTCTGGACCAAGAGAGAAAAAGATGTGATCCACTTAGCTACAATCCAACGTCATTTCGCGTATAGCCCGCTAGACATTCTGATGATCCAAATTTGTCAAATGGCCTAGATATTAATTTTTTGATTCAGGACCCCCCCCCCCTTTGGGCAGTTATTTTTTGCATTTTTAGACTTCTTGGGTCCCACTGATTATGTATACAAAATTTGGTTGAGTTTCGTCAAATGGCCTAGATTTTTAATTTTTAACCCCCTCCACCCCTTAATTTTGGGTCGATATGCACCAAAATCTAATCAGCTCTTAATCTCAATGGACCAAAACTACGTGTGAAATTTGGTTTAGATATTCATACTAGTTTTTAAGCTAGCTCGTCCACAAAATTTGGTAACGCACAGAATAACAGACTAACAGACATTTTGACAAAACAATTATTATCTCAAAAAATATAATTTTTTCGATATTCACTTATTAGTGCATTTTTGTATAGCGAAATGCCATGGTTTTACTCAATTTTTTAATCAAAATAGTTTGAGCCGTTTTTTAGATATTTTGAAAAAAAGAAGGAAACAAAACACTTTTTTCATGCACGATTACAATACTTGAGCATACCCTGTATGGTAAAGTAAAAATAATTTTACAAAAACAATTTTTAAAAATTTATTGAAATGTAATAAGTCAATTTAATTATTGTATCATAATGTAAATTTTTGGAATGTAATTTTTTTATATAAAAATATAGCATTATATAACCAAGTCTATTTGATTTATTTTTCCTTAGAAAGCCAAACCATTTTTATGTTTTGTTCCTAGTAGGCCATGTTTTCAAAAAGTAAATGTAATTTGTACATAGCGTCGGACATAGATGATTACTTTCAATCACGAGACTACTGCGGATTCTGGGCTTTCAATAAAATATCGAGTGTCGAACAACGTTGTCTGACATGTTGCAGGGAGAAACTGTTAGTGTCAGTCATACTATATGGCTGACATGGCGATTAACGTGTTAACATGGAAATAGAATCTACTTTGAGCCCCCAAATCCTAAGTAAGAACTACACCTTAGGAAGCTTAATGTAGGGTTTAAATGTCGACTCGGGCTCTTTTATTGTTTCCTTCAATTAAACTTTTTTCTATATTTCGTTCTTTATTTAAAATTTTGGGATCGAATTTTTTGTTCTAATCAAATATTTAGTATGTTGGTAAATTGTACATTTTAAATACTGACATTGTCGTTAATTTCAGTCTTCAATTTAACCCTAGGTTCTATTTACGATAGCAGATTTGTTATTAAACTTCTCTAATCTTTCGACATGTTCCCGGGGAGGAGCAAGAAAATAGTGGGGGCGGCGATTTCCCGGGGAATAAAAGGAAGACGAAACCCCCGATCTGGTTCAGTCGTGGTCCAAAGAAATCATCGGACAGCAACAAGTAGCCGAGAGACGAGAAACAGATAAGGTAGAAGGAATTTTTTAACCTCTCAAATAACTAATAATTTTAAAAACAAATTTTAATTTATCTGAACGGTTACTGTGTAATATTATAATATTAACCCTCCAGGCCTGATTTTTTCCTAAAGATTTAAAAAATCGCCATTAGTGGGTGATTTAGAAAGTAATTAAATCATAAAGATAAGAGTAAATAAATATTATATTTAATATTGATTTACTATGAGTTAAGGATACTAGGTCACTTATTTCACATGTTACTTTCTGTACTTCCTGAAGATGGGTTGATACCCCGAAATAATTATATTGAAAAGGAAAAAAAATTATATCTTTTAATCTTTTAATTTTAATGTGAAATAAGTGACCTAGTATCCTTAACTCATAGTAAATCAATATTAAATATAATATTTATTTACTCTTATCTTTATTAAAGATGTTTCACCTTGCACCAACACCACAATCTCTACTAATTATTAATTAAATAATGTATCAAGAATTAAACTACAGTGGGTGGTCAAATTATTATACTCAAATGATTCTTATCAAGTAAATTTATTTTATTTAAGCTTTTAAAAAATATATTAGTAATCTAGTATAATAATGGACTGGTCTAGCAACTCGCCAGACGTCAACCCAATCCAAAATGTATGGGCGTCCCTAAAAAAAGTAATTTGCAAAGGTAAAATAATTACTAACAAAAGGGACTTGATCGAAAATATTACACTATTCAACAAAAATTTCTCTTCGCAAACCTAACTGGGGTGTGGGTATAAGGGGGGGGGGCTACAGGAGGTGGGGTAAAGTGGTGGGGTCCAGGGGGTTGGGGATTAATATATTGCTTTTAACTAAATCAAAAAGTTACCGACCATCGCTAGGTGGCCAGGTACTATTATATTAAACAGCAATATTTGAAATCACAATATTTTGTTGACTTAATAGAAAACAGCTTCCTCTTTGATTTTCAAATTACCACTTGCTTGCACCTCAATTAGAACTCGAGTTATAAGTAAAAAACTAAGACCTTATGTTTGTATCCTTTATAATCATGTAGTTTTAGTTTTTTTAGTTATAACTCGAGTTCTAATTGAGCTAAATTCACAAGTGGTAATTTGAAAATCAAAGAAACTGTTTTCTATTACGCCAACAAAATATTGTGATTTCAAATATTGCTGTTTAATATCTAATAGGACTTGAAAATAGGACAAAATGGCCTTTTTCGTCGATTTGACCGATAATATCTCCAAAACAAGAGCTAATCGGTAATTTTTATGGTGATTTTTTAATTCAGCAGATACTAATTTTCAGTATAATAATCAGGGCATAATCATAACAATGTTCTGTATAGGTACTTTTAATGTCTTTTTTTCAAATTATTTTTTTTCTAATCGCTTTATTGATTCGACGAATTAAATATGAAAAAAAATTGTAAAATCTCACATTTTTTAACGAAGAATTACTTTTAAAGGCAAAAAATAGGTGGAGTCTCACTTGTAAACTATTACCAAAAGATTTCAATATCTGTAAATTTACGTCATTTTCATTAAAAATTGAAAAAAATTAGAAGTTATTTTGAGGCGCCGTACATTATTTAATCTCACTATAAATAACAAAATTTAAATTATATATGGAAAATTAATATTTCACACCTTAACCGCGAAAGGATAAATATTTTTGGTATTTAAGTTCAAATAAACGTTAGTTTTCTATAATCTATTAATAATATAAAAACAATTCAGTTTTAGAAATATAAATATGGTGGGTTTAAACAAAAAATTCCGGGCTTCACGGGCCTAAGCTTAAATCTGTCTGTCACTGTTGGTAACGGAGATAAAGAAAAATAATGTATTTTAGACGAATGTGTGAAGATAGAGTAAATAAATATTATATGTAATAGATTAAAAATTCACAGTTTATTGGACAATGTTTTTTATTGAAGCTCTTATTCAATTTTTGTACAACGTTTCGTCTCTCTCGAGACTTTTTCAAGCACTCAATTGGTTAGAGCAACATTGGTTGAGATAACAATAAAAACAATTGAGACATAGTAGAATTTTTCTTTTTTAAAATTGTCCAATGAACTGTGGATTTTTAATCTACTAATTATAATGGACATTAATCAACATAAATTATTTGTAATATTCATTTACTATGAGTTAAGGATTCTTGGTCACTTGTTTCACATTAAATATATAACTAAAATAACTAAATATATAAATAATAACATATAATATTTATTTACTCTTATCTTTATTAAATATGTTTCACCTTGCACCAACACCACAATCTCTACTTACAAATGTGTGATGTAACTATTTGAAACGATGAAGAAGTCGGCAAAGTCGACGAAACGTTGGTGAAAAATAAAAAAAATCACACACAAAACTTGCCTTAATTCCTATTAAAAAACACTCATTAATATATTTATTGTACATATGTATAGTAAATGGTATCATTTACTCCCTCCATCTGAAAATATGGTATACATTTTAATTTTTTTTGTTCGCTATTAACCATTATTAAAACCACTTTTTGGTATTGAAATCTTTTTTTTGTTATTTTGAATTGAGGTTTATCGTTAACAGTTGTTTAAAATAAATACTTAATTAGTATATTAGTTTGTTGAAAGAAAATCAAAAATCGAAAAAAATAGTAATTATCATAGGACCACTATCAACCCGGTCTTCAAATTATTTGTGAGAATATGGTATACATTTGCGAAAAAATCAAATAAAACTAAAATTAAATATAGGAAAAATATAAAATTCATTTTATTATCACAAATAACTAATTACAAATAATTTTAATGTAATCCAAATTTAGTTAAAGCGAGATTTAGCGTCTTGTTGAACGCTTCTTCAGAACATATATACAGGGTGTTTCAGGACGAATAGTAAATATTTTAGGAGGTGATAGTATAGACGAATTGCAATAAAAAATGCCATATAACATGTGTCCAATTTTTATTGAGTACAGAGATACAGCTGTTAGTGTGTAACCCAATATTGGCACACTCATCATGTGTAAATAAATAAGCGTGCCATGTTTAAACGCTACAATATAGTAGATTTGGCCAACAAATCACAATGAAAACTTCAAAAACTAAAGCACAACTTTACAACTTGAACATCAACACTCTACTGCTGACATTCGATAAATACGTCAATAGCAACCGGTGTACCAAGACACGAAACGAAAATGCATTGAACTCAGCTGTATCTCTGTACTCAATAAAAATTGGACACATGTTATATGGCATTTTTTATTGCAATTCGTCTATACTACCACCTCCTAAAATATTTACTATTCCTTCTGAAATACCTTGTATACCTACTTTTCAGCTAATCGACCTTCTCTGATGAGGTTTTACCTTATTTACCTATATGAGGGATTTCCTCCACCTTTCAACATAATTGATTCTTTACGCGTTTGTAATGTTATAAAAACTTTATCAAGGTAGATATTTCTCTCTAGTTTATTAAGTTCATCTTGAACACCTTCCACCAATTTTTATTAATACCACTAATTTTTCTTTGTTCTTCAAATACTGTAATAACTGTTGCAAGATACCATAACGTTGTTCATAAGTCAATTGCTTCAATTTGGCATCTCTTCTTTGTAAATTCACGTTATTTGAGTTAAAATTTTCCAGTTTGAAATTACAGCGGTGATTATTTTATTTTTCTTAAAAATACTAAACTTTGGTCTTCAAATTCCCTAGTTAACTCAAAATCAACGCCTGTCAAATATGTTAATATATTTAGTTATCAATGTGAACAATAACAATATAATGAGTATTGCCAGTTGCTTTCGAAACTTGAGATAATCTAAGATTTTCTTTCAAATGTATACCATATTTTCGGACGGAGGGAGTATTATGAATAATGTAATTTTTGTTTTCCAGAGGATGAGGTACAAAATAAGTGTTTATTTACGACTTATCAATTGCAACGTTTCGCCACTTTTATTGCAGCTTCTTCAGGCTCTACAAAGAAGCAAATACATTTATTAAAAAACACATTCAAAAACATTTCTCATTCATTCAATTCAAAATCAATTTCCTATAAATACCTTGATAAATAAAGCTCTAAACACTTTGTCAATTTTTTAAGCTCTGCCATTATTACACATATAGACACTCGAATACATTTCTATTTCATCATCAATAACTCAAAAACACCAATATCAACAAATATACAATTATAACTTTTATAATTTTACTGGTAAAATTTAAAACATTTCAAAAATAGTCAACATATTATAAAACTATTTACAATATACAACTATATACAAAAATCGGTCAAAATAAGTTAAAATATATTTATATACAAGCGATGGAAATTTTTTCCTTTTTTCCTTTATAAATTAATTTATCTTTATTAATCTCGCTGGTCAAATTCAAATGATCTCAAAAGGTTCAACATACTACTATATAAAAATTATAATAATCCTTATAATAGTTTCCGAAGAATCAATAAGGTAAAAGCCCCAGTAGTTGGGCACTTAAGGAAAATTTCTCCATCTTTCTCTTGCTAAAGCTTAAATCTTAAATTGATCCCTGTAATAAATGCAAAAAACCATGAATTGGTTCTTCTTAATTAAGGAGAAAAACTTTCATTTTAGAATAATGAACCACACAAAGAGGAATTAATTTTTTCTAAGGTACCTTTTTGCACCAGTAGCTGACCACCTAGGAAATCGAAAGATTGAGTAGCTGGCCATCCAAAAAGTTTGAATATAAACATATATTGCTTTAATAAATGAGAAAATTTTTGTTTAAACAATCAAAAGATGTCTAATGAGAAATTCCATAGGTGAACAAATAATTTTCTTATTTATTAAAATAAAGAAAACATTCAATAATTTATTTTTTCAGGATATTGCTTTTATTTTTTTTGTTGTTTTAATACAATATTAAGAAAATTATTTGCAGCTAAAGTAACTAACAGCCACATAGAAGCTATTACTTCCAGATGAAGCCTAGCTCAGGTACATAATAAATATTCCTTGTCTTGCTATTCCTTCTTGGTTCGTTTATATGGGAAACCACCGATTCCCACTGGTATTCCAGCACATCAGGACTGTCGGGCCATTTCCACAGCCGACCACATTTCACCATTGATGAAATAGTGGTTTCATTCTCATTTATGCCAGTTATTTTTCCGGGGAAAAAGGAGCCTTATAATATTCCACAGTATTCTACGCTGAAATACATTTTAAGGATTGACCCAGTAGCTGGCCGCCATGGCCAACTACGGACTAAATGAATAATATTGAATGAGTAGATGGCCACCCCCACTAAAAAATTAAAGTATGATTATTTTGTCGGAATCATTTTATCTATCGCTTAAAAGACACTTTAAAAGAATGAATATCATTTAAAATTTACCCTAAATTAGTTATTTTAGTGTATAACTTCCTTAAAATGGAGCAACCTGCTTATGACAATGGTTAAGAAAATAGTCAAAAATGAAGCACGACGCCAAATCCGGCAAACATTTGACCACTATTGCTCCAACAATCCATTGTGGTTCAAGATCTTCTACACTTAAATAATTGATGACATGAGCTATATATAGCGATATTTTTGAAAAGTTGAATAAGCATTAGGAGTCTTATTTTTTACACTTTTCAAGCAAATGGTCAACTACTGGTACATGGCCAACTACTGGTGCTTTTACCTTACATTAAATTTCAATCATTATGTCATTAGGCTCTTTTTTAAATTAAAGATAAGAGTAAATAGATATTTTATTTAATATGGATTTACTATGAGTTAAGGATACTGGGTCACTTATTTCACATTAAAATTAAAAAATTAAAAGATATAAAATTTTTTTCTTTTTCAATATATATATTTCGGGCTATCAACCCATCTTCAGGAAATACAGAAGGTAACTCAGAGTTACCTTCTGTATTTCCTGAAGATGGGTTGATAGCCCGAAATATATATATTGAAAAAGAAAAAAAATTTTATATCTTTTAATTTTTTAATTTTAATGTGAAATAAGTGACCCAGTATCCTTAACTCATAGTAAATCCATATTAAATAAAATAACTATTTACTCTTATCTTTATTAAAGATGTTTCACCTTGCACCAACACCACAATCTCTACTGATTATCTTTTAAAATTATATTATTACTATTTACATTTTTTCACTCATACACCACAAGTCCAACACCAAAATTTAAGCAATTAATCATTTATTTTTCCTCATTTTTTATTATTACGAACCTTATAATTATTTAATAAATTATTATATATACAACTTAAATTGTTTGTGTCTGTTCTGAAGTTCATAGAGTCATTTAAATATATATATATATATCATTTCACTTAGCTCTCTCTTAAACAGGTTTTGTTCATAATCGAGTATTGTCACTCCATCAAAATCAAAATTATGATTCTCTTCAAATCTATGCGTAGCTAATGCTGTTTGGCCCACTTTACCTTTGTTCGAAATCTCACCATTCTTTTTGTGTTGGTAAATTATTTTTTCCAGTTTTTGTTTTGTCTGGCCAATGTAAACCTTTTCACAATTATCACATTCTATTTTGATATACCAATTCTGAACGTTTCATTATTTGTGTTTTGTCTTTTAATCTTGTATATAATTGGCCTACCGTTTTTATATTATAGAACCCAGGTTTTACATGTGTTTTTGTAAAGCATCTCGAAATAGCTTCTGACAATCCCTTTATATAGGGAAATTTAAAATAAATTGTATTAGCAATATTATGTATAATAATAATCAACTGGTGTGTCACCACACGACTTTCACATATTTTCGAAATTCGAAACATAAGCTCGATATGGGCTAGAAGGAGAACAGCAAGCTTTTGGATGAAATCGGAAAACCGGAAGTGGACATTTACATGAAAGATTTTTCGTTTTTTTGTTTTGTTTTTATTTTTCAAAAAGGCTCTAACGATTTTTTTAAAATTCGTTTATGTATCAAGTGCCATGAGTTATTAAATGTGTGAAATTTTTAGTCCGATTGAAAATTTGACACAATTAATAACTCATGACAGTTGATAAATACACGAATTTTTTAAAAAAAATCGTTAGATCCGTTTTTGAGAAAATCAAAAAAAAAAACGAAAAATCTTTCATGTAAATGTCCACTTCCGGTTTTTCGATTTCAATGACTGATTTATTGCGCCACGCAGAGGGGGGCAGCCCTTTACAAAAAGAAAACAGATTTTTTTTTACAGATCAGAGTGCAACTTCTCATCAGCCGTCCAAATAATAATGCCAGATGTTGTGGCTATTTATGATTAAAGTACATATACGGGCGACTATGACACAAATCTAGAACCGAGGCCAGAGTGTTGGGAGCGCAAAAAGCGCCCCACAACTGTGCAATGCTATTAATAAAGAAATAAATAAATATTACAAACAAAAAACAAAACAAAAAATATCTATAAATAAAATTTAACATTAAATGCTAAGAAATTATTAAAATTAGTTTCAAATGGACTGGCCACTGCAGAAAGGTCATTTGTCGAAGATGGCCAGCCCAGCAATGCACATAAATCTAAAGTTATATTTGTATTCAATTAAGGTCGGGCCCCGTCCTGAGAGTCCGCCTCATAAAACTGGAAAAGTTAAAAAGGGAACCTAGCATCGTCCTGAGTGTCATTTTGTTTAATGTAAAAAGGTTGCTGTATTCTTTCTCAGCCTATATCGAGCTTAAAATTCGAATTTCGTATCTGAGACTTGTGCGAAAAGCAGGGACGTACATACAAACGTACATACATACGCACTGACCAATGGATTATTAGCGCCTTTCAAGCCTCTCGAGACCACAATTTCCGATTTTATGTCCTAAACCCGATTTCCAACTATTAAGGTAGTTGTTTCGCAACAATACAAGCAAAAAGTTAATGCTAGAGTATATAGAACTGACAATAAGGATTCATAGTTCATAAGCTCAAAACTTTTTGCTGTTTATGTACCAATTCTAGCCAATCCCGTGCTCGTTTGACAAATTTGGCACCAATGTAAGAGATTGAATATTTTTATATTAAAATGACAGATAAAATACATTTTAAATTTCTTTAAAAATCGTTTTGTTATTTTTTAACAAATGTAATCAACGCCTACGTTACACCTTATGAAAATTATAATTTTGAAAAAATCTAGCCCATGCATTTTTCACTGGTTAAATAAATGCGCTGTTGCCAAATTGTTTTTAGTCTAAATTGTTTTTTAATACATTTTTCATTATTTATTCATTATTATTTCAGAAACTGTGTTGTAACTATGAATCAAAATTGTCTTAAAATATGTATTGGTTATTGTTTAATGTTGGTTTAGTTTTTTATAAAAATGGTAAGAAGGGTTTCTTAATTATAATTAAATATGTATGTAAATTTTCTGATATCCCGTATAGTGCAATGTTAAAGAGCCTGAAAAACTCGATTTTTGAAATTTAATATCTCCGGAACTGTATTGTTCATAAATTTCGTTTTGCCACCAATCGATGCAGAAGTATTTAAATAATAATCTGTATAAATTTCAAAAAATCCTAAGAAAACGCATTTGGCGGAACTACTACCTTAAGGGCATCGATTCCTTTCACCTAGAAGTTACAAAATGAAATTAACTTTTTTCATCTGTGAGATACAAGCTCTCAAAGAGTCAGGACCCAGACAGGCCAGCACAATACTACCCCATTATAGTCTATGAATATAAATGTGAAAGTAAAAAAGTGTCGAAAACGGATCTATATGCCTAGATGAAATTTCTTTTCCTTAATGAGTTATCCCTGCCTATTGGGCTTCCTTGGTAGCAATGAACATAGGGGAGAGAAGCCATAGGATGGAACGTTCGATTCCTGATTATTTCTTGTGCTGACACAGTTTTTAGAGAGCAGAAGGCTGCTAATTCGGTGCTCTCCTTTAACAAATCTCAGCCGGCCACCTTCATCATGCAAGCTGAAGAGTACAAGATCAGGGGTAAGTAAAACCACCATATAATTTCGAATATACCAAACTTTTTATATTCTTAAAATACACCCTATTCCTTAGACAAGGTCCCGAAAAATACGTGTAAAATACTTTTAAAAAATTGAAAAATTATTCCAGATCTAAATAAACTGCAACGGATCGTTGTTAAACTTTATTTGAAAAGTTTTTGTTTTGCCGAGAGTAGCAGAGTTGTTGTTCACGAGAAACAAAGAGGTTGTCCTCTGCTTGCATGCAAATAAACGGAAGGCACAGGAATTAGATTAATAAAAACAGAAAGAAACCCAAAATTAATTAGAGTAATTGAATCTTTAGAAATTTTGAAATCATTCAATAAAAATTCAGACTTTTGTTTGAACGGTAAAATTGAGTTATCAAATAGCAATTTGCTTAGAATGTTTTCTATCAAAACAAACAATTTTAGATAAAAGAAAGGGAAAAAGGGAAAACCAACCCCCTTCCGTTATCCGTCTGTTCTTTGTTACAAAAAGGGATACATATGGTTAAATAGGGATGTGAACCTGAAGTTGAATTTAATTTTAACTGGGTCACATCTAAGATGGAAAATTTTCAATATCCAATATATGATGAAGACCAAGTTTTCGAAACTATAGTCTCAAACAAATAAATAATATATATACAGATATATAATTTCGATATATATGTGTCAAATCAAAAAGACTAAATTCAAGCTTAAGTTGTTTACCAAAAAAGAATTTTGCCGCGAGACCGATTATAATACTTTGCATCGCATTAGATGAAGTAAAAATCAACAAAAATAATGAAATCAACCTTATAAATGTTGTGTTATAATCCTATTACTTTTTACTGTTAATTTCTACAAGTAAAGATGATATACTTTTTTTAAGATTTCGTTTAAAATTAAAACAAGATCCTATTCTTTTCGCCATTTGTCCGGATTTTGATCTTAAATACCCCTATGTACGTCAGTCAGATCAGTCAGTGTAGTTCATAGACTAAATGAAGTATAAACTTGAAATTTACAATTCACACGTATAGTATAGATTCTAGACCTTTGGATTAAACTCAACCAACAACAATAAATTCTAGCTGCCACAAAGGTATTCAGTAAAACGCGTTTTAACTAGTAAGAACCTGCTTTTACTAAAAAACGGATTTTTACTGCAACATATCTTTTATAATCTGTTTGCGTGACGACATGTGATTTTTTGTAATTTTTTGTAAATCTACTAAAATAGTTCATGACAAATAAAATTGATTAAAATTAGGAAATTTAAATTATTATTTTAAAATCCACTACGGATTCTAGGGGCGTAACCCACTGGCCAGCAAGATGTCCGCCGAGTGAGCTGCAAGGCCCGCTTTCGGCAGGCCTCAGGGGGCTTCTTATTAAGCTGCATAGTCAAAGGCAAAAACAATATATTTGACTCCTGTTAATGTTGGCAATACTATTATTTTTTCATTTAGTACTTTTTAACTGATTCAATTTTTTTTGCACGTATAATAAAAATATTGAATTATAAAATATAAATAAATAACTGTACCTACTAATTAAAATCCTCAAAAGTTCGACTGGACTTGAATTTGATTTAAGACGTTGGTGCGCCTGTATTTAAGCAACAAAAATGCGCGCAGAAGAATGTAAGCTGCGTAAGAGCTAGGCGAGTCCAGTCGTTGATGGAATACTCCGAGGGGTGAACCGCGATTGGAATTAGGTGTACACCGTTTTTGGAATTATGTGGAATTATTTTGGAATTCATTAGATAATGCCACTTCATCTATTATCTTCTACTTGGAAATGAAAGTGGAAGTGGAAGTGGGTGTACACGATATTAGGTCGCGGTTCACCCTTCGGAATACTCGAAGCTTATGGCATGTAAGCCATCAATTACGAATGAATCTATGAAAGGATAATTTTTACATAAGTTTTAAGTAGGTAGAAAATGGAAAAGATAGATTTTACCATATAAACTTTCTAGTTTTTCCGATTTGTTCCATTTTATTAATGTGATTTTGCTTTTTACTTTATGCAAATTTTCCATCTAAATGGGGTATTTGGCATTGAACGATAAATTTTTTATTCTGGGCAAAGTAATGATTAAAAAAAATTTGAAACTCTTTAGACTTTATCTTTATAATAATAGTAATCCCTCAAAATTTTTTAGAAATATTTAGCTATTATAATTTTTGAGTCTATAAATTACTAACACTAAGATATAGCAGTATTTTATCTAGCTGTAACTCAAAAAAATAATAGCTAAAGATTTGTAAAAATTCTCAAGGATAGTTACTATTTTAAGGATAAAGTCTACTGAGTTTCAAATTTTTCGAAGCATTACTTTGGCCGGAATAAAAAATTGATATTTCAATGCCAAAAATCCCTAGATGGGAAACTTGCATCGGTGTTGAAATAGAGACTTGAAACTTGAGGGATTTTTTAAAAATTTATTTCGAACCATTTGAGCCTCTGTCAGCGTAAAAATTTGAAAATACCCAAAATAAGGACCACCCTAATGGGTCCTTCTAATCTATAATGCTCCATTATCCATGTGTTGGAATAAATGATAAATGTTTATGTTTATATGGTATTATATAACTTGAAAATAAACTATAGTAATATAATTGAAATTTAAAAAAACTGTTCATATCCAGGACGAAACTTAATTTCCTATCGTGTGTGAATAAAATCCTACCAGTATTTTTCATTAAAAGCAAAAAATATTTTTATTTGTATAGGTCAATATTCTATTTTTTCTTATTCAATCTCCAGCCCAAGAGTCCGGGCTCCATGGTATTTAAACTCCTTGACCCCCCCACCCCCAACTCCCACCCCCACCACCCATCCCCCATCCCCACCCCCACCCCCCTATGGGCGACCATGATTTGAGATGAGAATTTCTAAAAATTAAACATATAAAGAAAAAGAACTTTTAAAACTGAAGATGGGCTCTAAAGTAAGCCTGAAACATGTATTAAGTAAAACAATTTTTTGACCGAAACTATTTAGTAAATCTATCAAATAAATAATGTTAATTGACTAAAATTACTCTACATTATTATTTATAATTATCATTTCCGTCCATAATCTGTTTTATATTGAAAGTTTAAAATAGGAAATAAGGAAAAGTTTTATGTGTGACTTTTTTATTTATCACTCAACGTTTCGTCGACTTGCTTACTTCTTCGGGGCTTTAAATAGTCACATCACATATTCGTCTAAATTCTTTTTTTATCTCCGTTACCATGGTTTTCAATTGTAAGGGAGATAAAAATAAAATTTAGACTAATGTATGATGTGACTATTTGAAGCCTCGAAGAAGTCGGCAAAGTCGACGAAACTTTGGTTGATAAATAAAAAATTCACACATAAAACTTGTCCTTATTTACTATTTTAAACTTTCAAATCTATTTATTTATTTTATGTGATTAAATAAACCCTTTAATTTATTAAGAAGAATTTAATATATTCTTTATGGGGCATTCCACGACAAATCGGACGGTTTGAAAAATTTTAATTTTTGATTTCCTTCATTTTTTGACATTTTTTAGTACCCATCAAAAAACTCTTCCTTGTAAATTTTGAAATTTTTTTGATCACCGGTTTAAAAGATATCGAATTTCGGTTTTTCGCTCATAACTTCTTCAAAAATGGTCAAGATTCAAATTTTTTTTTGCAATTTCTGTTTTTTGCATACTTTATAGAAAAAATACAAAAAATGATTTAATACCATTTTATATGCCATTTTTGAGTTTGAAAATTGTAATCTTGTTTTTGAAAATGTACGTAGGTACTCTTTGATTTTTTTGATAATTTTTTTATTTTAAACTTCTATTCATTCTACAAATTTTAAGACCGGGTTGATATTGGTCCTATGATAACTACTATTTTCTTCGATTTTTGATTTTAATTTTCTTTCATCAAATTAAAATACTAATTATTTATTTAAAACACCTGTTAACGATAAAAATCAATTCAAAATAACTAAAAAAGAGAGCTCAATACCAAAAAGTGGTTTTAATAATGGTTAATATCGAATAAAATAGTAATTATAATAGGACCACTATCGTAACCCGGTCTTCAAATTTGTAGAATGAATATAAGTTTAAAAGAAAAAATTAACAACAAAATCGAAGAGTACATACAGTTTCAAAAACAAAATTAAAATTTTCAAACTCAAAAATTGCATATAAAAACACTTTAAATAATTTTTTTGTATTTTTTCTAAAATGTATCTAAAAACGAAGCGAAAATCCGAAATTCGATATCTTTTAAACTGGAGTTCAAAAAAATTTCGAAAATTTACCAGGAAGAGTTTTTTGATGGGTACTAAAAAATGTGAAAAAATGAAAGAAATCAAAAATTAAAATTTTTCAAACGGTCCGATTTGGCGTGGAATGCCTCTTATGTACCTATATGTTTATTTGTATCAGAGGACAACATTGATTTCTCTTTATAACGCTGAATACTTTTGACTTCCATCTGTAGTTTATTCGCAGCCTCATTCACTGACTTGAAAGGTTTATAGTCGTACATATAAACAAAAACAAATTTACATTCAAGTAATACTGGCACAGCATGGAGAATAACTCTTTTTAAAGGATACAGTGACGAGAGATCGATCAATCAATGAGAGAAATTTACATTCAATACGAGTTAATTTTAATCTGCATCAGTGAAATAAGTATTTAGTTAGTTTTCATTAAATCAAAAAATATATATTTAAATTTACATGTTAGAATGAACGGGGAAATTGACGACAACGATATATTCAGCAGTGATCTAATAAAATAAATGCGAGAAGAAAACGATTGTCGAAGTCTCAGTTAGGGATCATGGGCTTTCTGCTTATTTCGTTCCCTTGCTCGTTTTTTCAACCCCTCTTTATTTATTGTATTCCCTTTAGTTTCGAATCAAATTGTTTCTTATGAGAATAATAAAAACGACAGTCAAGAATTATTATCTTATTAGAAAACATCGAGGACCATAGTTGGAATGTAATATTAAATGAATCAACAAGAATTATAATTTTAAGATAATTATATTAATTTGTAAAGAAAATTATATTAATTTGTAAAGAAAATTATATTAATTTGTAAAGAAAATTTGGACTATCCTTTTTTTTTTATTTATTTATTTAATTTCACCGGGAACAAAGCCCATTTAGACAGGACATAAGTAGAGTGTTAGTAGGGTAAGTGAGGGCGAGTTTTCAGCCGGTAGAAATTTTTATTTGCCAGCCAGGATCGAACCCCGGACCTCCACTCCAACAACGTCATAATCGATCGATGCCGAAGCGAGGCCAGTGCGTTAGCTGACTGAGCTACCCGGCTTCCCTCGACTATCCTTAAATATGAATAAAAATGCAATTTTGTAAATTTTATTTCTCTGTGTTAACCGAGGAGAAGTAGGTGTACACCTCTTTGGAAGTATTTTCGAAGTATTTGGAAATATTTGGAAGTGCTTGGAAATATTTGGAAGCACTTGGAAATATTTGGAAGTACTTGTAAATATTTAAAAGTACTTGAAAATATTTGAAAGTACTTGAAAATATTTGGAAGTACTTGGGAATAATTGGAAGTGCTTGGAAATATTTCTCGAAGTACTTGGAAATATTTTGAATTACTTGGAAATATTTGGAAGTACTTAGAAATATTTGGAAGTACAAGTGGAAGTAGGTGTATTATATTAGGTTCCGGTTCAACCCTCGGAGTTAATTATCTATCTATGGTTGCCACCCAAAATCCCGACACCCCAAAATCCTGACAGCCAAAATCCCAACAGCTAAAATCCCGTCAGCCAAAATCCCGACAAGCCCAAATCCCAAAATTTGAAAATTCAGAAGTATTTTAATATTTTATTAACCTTTTTAATATTTACAAATGTATACTAGTATATAGTATATATATATATATATATATATATATATATATATATATATATATATATATATATATATATATATATATATATATATATATATATATATATATAATGGTGGTCCTTATTTTGGGTATTTTCGAATTTTTACGCTGACAGAGGCTCATATGGTAAATCAAAAAAATATCCCCTAAGTTTCAAGTCTCTATCTCAATTTTAACCTAGTGGCTACATAGCGATTAAATTTTCCATTTAAATAACATGGGGTTTTTAGCATTGAAAGATCAATTTCCTGTCAAAGTAATAGGTCAAAAAATTTGAAACTCTGTAGACTTTATCCTTATAATAGTAGCTAGTCATCAGAATTTTTAGAGATTTTTAGCTATTACAGTTTTGGAGTTAAACGGCTGGAGGTATTTTTATAAAATTTCGTATTTGGATCAGATGTCTTCTAACTTAACCCCTTCAGACCCTGTGCACATTGTAATGTATATTAGATTTAAACTTGTTTCCTGCTTATAAAATGTAGTGAACAAGTCTTTGGACCGATTGTAAATGTTAATGCACATGTTAACTTCACTAAAATAAATCTCTGCTAGCATCCAACAACTCATTTTTTAACTACATTATTTGGATCTATTTTAACTTGTTTTCCAAAAATATTATATTTTTTTTCGTTCAATTTTAATTCAGGTCTGAAGGGGTTAAAATCTTAGCTATAGGATATTTTGACTCCAAAGTGGGGTATTGGGGGGCACTAATGAAAATTATAAAATAACTCCTATAAGAACAATTAACTCTACGGCGAATTCTGTTAGAAGCAAAGTTGTAACAAAGTTTTAGAGGATTTGATTTCTGAAAACTTGTGTTTAAAGAAAGTCCCCCAAAAAACATCCAAAGAGGGGGGGGGGGGGGTCAAAAGATGAAAATTCTAGCGCTTTGAACCAAAATTAACGAAAATTCGTATACATAATTTTTAGGTAGCGTTTGGAGGTTGATTAGAGTTGGGAGAGGGAAAGAGGAGAGAGTCTAGAAGACATTTATAGGGTTGGCGGAATGGAGGAGGAATTAAGACAAGGGGCGAAGCCCCTAGCTAGTAAGAGGCTCACCGAGGGAGGACTTCGCAGCAAGTGAGCAGCATATAAAGTTGTCTTGAATGTACCTCCCCAACTTTACCCCTTTGATATAAAAATAGGAAAAATAACGGAAGTAGCTTATTGGAAGTATTTTCGACAGAAACTGATTTTGGGCTTAACTTAAAATATGTAATTGTTTAAAGTATTTTTTTTTCAATTTTTAAAAATTTTCTTCCCGGAGCCTAGAACTTAGACCAGCCGTCGGGGAACAGAGATAAATTACCCCAAATGGGGTACAAATGAAATTATCGGGGGTAAAAAGGACATTTTTTTAATTTTTTTATTTTATAAACTATTATATTATTGATAGTTTGATAGCTTTTCCAGGAATTCAAAATCTTAAAATTAATAAAAGTTAAAAAAAAATATAAAAATATTAATAAAAGTTATGCATTTTTTGTCATGATGAGAGTGTTGGTGTATTTTTTTTCTTTTTAAAAAGCAGTCAGTTAAACCCGGCAAGAAATCGGCTGAATGCCGATGATTGTATTCAAATTGTGCTCATGTTAAAAAGTCCTAATTTTGAAGTTATTTTAGCGAAAATGAAACATCATTTTTCTAAAACGTAAAAGCGTTTGAATTATGTTAATGTTTACAATTTTTATTTACTTACAGAGAGTTTTCATGTAAATTCCAATTAATTCAATAAATAATAAATAAGTGCCTGGAGCACCGAGCGATGCTCGGTAACTTTTTGCTTCTAAATAGCTTAAGTTTCAAATTTCAAGGCTCTGCGACTTTCCGAAGACGAGATATGAACGATTAAAATATTTATTTTCCGACATGACTAATTTACACCCCTTCCCTTATTTTGACCCTTTTAAATCATGAAGAAGGAGGTATGATCCTTCGAATTGTCGGATTTTTTAAAAGAATAAAATTATTTTAAAGAAAAATACCTTTATTTAATCAAATTGGCAAATTCTAATATATAATAACATTTGTAATGATCTATTAGTGCAATTTAAAATAAAAAAACCAATTTATTTTATTAAAAATAAATTGAAAGAAATGTAATTATAAATTTTTATTCCAACAACCACCTGTGAATAATTATTTCAATTAACAAAAACCCCATCAAAAACAACTTATCCGAAGATGAGACCTTCATAGATCGAATTGTCAACACAAAAACCCGCCTAACCCGTGAATTTCATCCAAATCGTTAGAGCCCTTTTTCGACAAACCGATTCTAAATATATATACAATAATTGCTCGTTTAATATAAAAAGATAAGATACATTTACTTGGCTTTTTTTGCTTTTCATGTAGGGGTAATAGCGACCTATGGAAAAATATTTTGGGGTAATAGCTAAAAAAGTTCCCCGACCGGCTTAGACCATTGTTTTAGATAATATCTATATCTTAATCTTGTATAATTTCATCTTAAAGGCAAAGAGCTCGTTGATTATATTGCGGAATATCTGGAGAACTTACGCAATAGACGCGTGTTTCCTGAAGTGTCTCCCGGATATCTTCGCCGCCTGGTTCCTTCCGAAGCACCTCTTGATGGAGAACCATGGGAGGCCATCTTTGGAGACGTCGAAAGAGTGATCATGCCCGGGGTTAGTATTCACACTTTCATTTACTATAATTAAAGAAAAATACATTAATCAACTGATTCCTATTATAGTTATTTTTAGCACAACATATTTATACAAAGTCCAAAGTACAACTCCAAATTCAATCTTTTGGATATCAAGTTATCCTAAAAAATAACTTGTTTTTACTTTTTTTTTTAGAGCTGTCTTTAAACAAACTAATAGAAAATCCTAGAATAAAGTATTCTAAAAAAATAAATAAATAGGTCTACGTTACTTACATTAATAAAGTTGTTGTAGGGAAATAAGGACAATAACTTATGCAAATAATTTTTATTTTTTGCCAACTTTGTTGACTTTCTCAGGACTCAAATAAATTTGAGATTTAAAAAAAGAAAATATATTTTCATAAGCTATTGTCCTTATTTCCCTACAACAACTTTATTAATTTAATCGATGAACATAAATAATCAAAATAGTAGTTATTTACATTATTTATTCAAAAGTCCTCAATTCAAAATTTCAAAATTAATAGTTCTCAAGTTTACCAGGATACAGATTTGTAAAAATCTCAACTTAAAATTATCTTCATGTTGATCAGGTTGATGAACTGAAAAATCCTTTAGAGTAGGATCACTCCCACTGAAATTAGAAAATTTGTAGTTTATTCACGACGTTTCGGTTTGTAATTTCAAACCTGTTTTAAGCGATAATGCTTAAATATAGATCGAGTCAACTTAGACACAATAGTTATGTTTATAATTTCCCTTAAAACAGCTTAAGAATTCGAATCCTAAACATCGTGAATTTACTAAAACATTTTAACGAATTTTCTAATTTCATCATATGGTTTTCAAAATTAGAGAGCTCTTTAGATCAAATTTTTTTCAAGAAAACAATTTTTCCATTATAGACCAGGGTTTCCAAAACCGTGGAAAGTGAATAAGTGTTACGTGGAAATCACTATTGAGGAATGAACTTTGTAATTGAGTTATTTTTATTCTCAACTTGTTTAATTTTATTGTTCATGTATATCTACATAATCTACTAAATAGACAAGGTGTTTCGTTAAAATTTCAGAATTTTGTAAAATTTTCCGTCAAAAGAAAAGTTTGGGAATCTCTGTTCTAACGAATAAAAACTCTTGTTTCTTGTTGTATACAAATAGAAATTAAATTAAATAAAATTTATAATTCTCTATTTGATATAGGGACCGTGCGTCACGAGCTTAGCGCCAACTGGAGAAGAAAATGTAAGCTTTAGGGGATGATTTATTAAACGTCCAAGACAAAGGGACTACATCACGGCTCCTAGACTCTGTGCACTCTTTTCTCTATGATATATACTATAATACAATATTTGCTCCAATTCCCCCAAATTATTTGAATAAATAATCACAAGAGACCGCTACCTTCGGCAGTAGTGCTGCCTCTATGTTTAACGCACGGTCCCTATTCCTCCATCAGAATTTTTTAAAACCTATTTTTAATAAATAATATTAAATAGTGGAATTTTTCGAATCCGATGCTGAACTCTGGTGTTTTTTCATCCAGGTTACCCATTGGCAATCGCCTCACATGCACGCATACTTCCCAGCTCTCAACTCTTACCCATCTCTTCTTGGAGACATGCTCGCTGATGCTATCAATTGTCTCGGGTTCACATGGGTAATTGCTATTCTTTAATAAATACTTTTTTTAAATTATATTCTCTAGTAGCTTTGATCTTTGATCATTCAATTTTTACCAATCTGAAGTACCTATTGCTTCTACAAAGTTACTTTTTTCAAATTCCTTAAGCTGTCATTATACAGTAAAACATCGATAATCCGGCACACTTAGGGATCTGCCAATACCGGATTATTGAGGTCTTTAAAAAAAATTTACTTGAACAAGGAAATATGTCAGTAATAACAATTTAAAGAGCAAAAACTTGTACTTTATTTACAAACTAACATAAGCTATGAACACTAAATTTAATGTGTATTTCACTTCAGTCTTTATGGGCACTTTGGCTTAAATTTCAATGTTCAATCTGCGATGTCGTCTGAAGATGTTTAGGAGGTCGCTGGACTGGCATTCACTGTAGACAGGTTAGCTTGAATTTTTTCCTGAGCTCTCTTGAATACTTTCTTCTTGGATTGAGCTTATTTCTGGTAAAAACTGTTTTGGATAATGTGCAAATTCTCACTGAACAAGCACTAAATCTTTCGAATTTCGTTAAAAAATCGATTTCTGACGCATTCCGGACTATCGAATGCCGGATTATCGAGGTTCTACTGTACGAAGAAATGAATTTGAACACCACAATCCCGGTGTGGCAACTTTCGAAACATAAAATTTTATTGAGATATAAAAATGTTTCTTATGTAATTGAATACTGAGAAAAACACCAAAATTTTATAGAGGCATTATAATCTAGTTTTTGAATACAGTCCACTTTTAACAATTTCAATATTATAATAACTCTGTAATGTAAGGTTTTGTCGTAGAACGTTTTCATTTATGTTTCGCCACCTCAGCATCCACAAAAATGCATTTTAAAATAACATTTGTACAACGTTTCAAGATATATCTTCAAATACGAAATTACATTTTATTTTGTTGTTCCAAGATTTAAAATTATTGGCTATCAAAACTTCGATAATATATTACCTATATATAATTTAATATTACTCTTTAAATTATGTTATTCTAAAAAAATCTTAATCTATGTATATTCAAAAATCTTTTAGGCATCAAGTCCTGCCTGTACTGAACTTGAAGCTCTTGTAACTGATTGGCTTGGAAGAATGATTGGATTACCTGAATGCTTTCTTCATTCTGGGAAAGATTCCGCTTCCGGTGGAGGAGGTGTTCTTCAGACTACAGCAAGCGAAGCAACCCTCATTGCTCTTTTAGCAGGACGCACGGCAGCTATTCGGCGTCTTTCTCAAGGTATCTTCATTTTTCATCTTTTCCAAAGTTTCTTTATACCTCTTCGAAAAATTAACAAACATCAATACACATTGATTAAAAACATTTGAAATTGAATATGGTATTCCGTGTTTTAAATTTTTTTAACTTTAATTCCGATAATACATTAATTGATTTTTATTAATTAATGGAATTATACAGTGTATCTAAATAGATGCGAAATATTTTAACGGGTGATTTTTCAGCAAAAATTAAGAGGAATCTTTCGTATAATTTTTTGTTCAAAACTCCTCTCCTCCAAGTTACAGCCCTCTAAAGTTAAGGGGGAAATTGTTTTAATTTAATATATCCACTATGGAAGAATTTAGAAAAATTAAATTTGCCAGATAACTAATGCTAATAAAATGGCAGTTGTTGATGATTTTCGTAAGGGGCCGTCCATAAACTAGGTCACACAGTAAGGGGGATGGGCCATATCAGATGTGTGGCAAAATGTGACAAGGGGGGTCTTAAAAATTGTGATTTCATAAAAAAGTAAAATAAAATTTTTTAAAATTTTCAAATACCATATATTTTTTAGATTCAGGTTATTATGTTATTATTATTATAACCCGAAAATATTGGTAAAATAAATCTAGACAAAAAAGTGTAAGCAAGCAATAAGGGTATAAAAGTGATAATGTGACGTCACATGTGGGGGCTCAATGAAAATGTGACAGAATGTTACACAGGGGGGTTAAAAATCTTGAAATTCGTGTGACGTTATTAATGGAGGGCCCATAGCCCTAAAATATTATCACAAAAGGCTTTAAAATCACCCCTATAATAGTTTGCATCAAAACTTGTGAATTTATTTGAAAAAGGGTTTGAGTATTATTTTATTTTGTTGTGATTAAATAAACAATTTTATGAGAAAAAGTCAAGATATAAAAAAGTTGCAAATTGAACCCGTCTTTTTAAATCAAGTATATTAGACGCATTAAAAAGTTTTGATATAAACTATTATAGGGGTTGAGTTTTCAAACCCCTTGTGAAAACAATTTAGGGTTACAAAAATCATCAAAAACTGCCATTTTATTAGCAGCAGTTATCTGCCAAATTTCATTTTTATTAATTCTTCCATAGATATATTAAATAAAGCAATTTTTCACCCTAACTTTAGAGGTCTAAAATTTGGAGGCGAAGGATTTTTGAACAAAAAAAATCAAATAAAACGAAAAATCTTTCATGTAAATGTCCACTTCCGGTTTTCTGATTTTCTTCTAGCCTATATCGAGCTTAAGTTTCGAATTTCGTAGCTCTGAAACTTATGGTTGCGAAACATACGTACATACATACGTACGCACTGACCAATGGATTTTTGGCCCCTTTTTGACCTTTGGGGACCATAATATCCGGGATTATGTCCCAAATCCGGTTTCCAACTATTAAGGGCATCGATTCCTTCCACCTACAAGTTACAAAATGAAATTCACTTTTTTCATCTCTGAGATACAAGCTCTCAAAGAGTCAGGGCCCAGACAGGGCTTCCTAATACTTCCACATTATATTCTATGAATATAAATGTGAAAGTAATTATATGAAAAACCCAATTTATTTTTTGCTGAAAAATCACTTTAAAATATTTCGCATCAATTTAGAAACACCCTGTATAATGGCTCTTTTCACATTTAATTTTTGTCCCTTAATTGCACTGTAGCCCATATTCGACTATGGTTGCCATACTTTAAGAAACACGATTAAAGAATTTTCTTAATCAAAAATTGTTTGAAGAATGATCCTGAAAAATTGTTCCATTTCAGCCGCTCAAGAAGCGAACTCGGATGAAGAGCTTCCGGAACCTGCAGAGTTTGCCGCCCGTTTAGTGGCCTATTGCTCTGATCAAGCCCATAGTTCAGTGGAAAAGGCAGGGATAATTGGCCTAGTAAAGATGCGCTATGTGGTCAGCGACGACCAACTGGCCATGAGGGGCGACGCCGTCAGGGAAGCCATCGCTCGCGACCAAGCCAATGGACTCATCCCTTTTTTCGTATGTCCAACATTTATTTCGCTATATTCTTAGATAAATAGGTACTATCTTCTTTAAAGTGGATGTACAGTGTACACCAGTGATGGCGAATCTTTGACAAGCGTGTCAAAAGTGACACGTTAAGACATTTTAGGTGACACGCATCGTTTTACGGACGGTCACAAAAAATACCCCGAAACTTCGGAAATTGAATAAAAGTAAATAATTTATGGACTGCCATTCATTATAACCTACTTATTTGTTCTGAATTCCGTACTTTATCTAAAATTTCGATATTGGAAAATTAAAAATTGTATCCTAGGTTTTTTGAATGGCTAGCTACTACAATCGAAATTTTCTGTCCTAATCGAATAGTTATGTTCCTCTTAAAAATCAACAACTCTCTACTCTCGGCAAAAAAAAAAATATTTTCAATTTATCTGTTTTGCCTGCCTACTGAAGAAATGATCATGGATCTGGAGGATCCTCTTGAATTAAAGTTAGATTTCTGTCATTTGAATCTTGTATGTTTGGCTTAAAATATTTCATTGGGAAGTCCAAAAATCCGTCAGCAGTAGAATCGAATATTTATGTTCCTCTTAAAATTCAACAACTCTCTACTCTAGACAAGAATTTTTTTTTCAATTTATCTGTTTTGCCTGCCTACTGAGGAAAATGATCATTCACCACTTTTGGAGTGGTTTAAAAATTTAATTTTTAGGAGAGATATTAAAATAAATATTATATTCGAGCTCTGTATATAATATAATATTAGAATAAATTAAAATTTCATTAAACGTAAAACTTTATTTTATTAAGAAAATCAGAAAATGAGAGGTAAGGGGAGGACTTTTGTATCACATCAGGATTTTTTGGAGGGTTCGTAAATTTATTTTTTGGGAGAGATATAAAAATAAATATTATATTTCGAGCCCTCTATCTAATATACTATTAGAATTAAAAAAATTTCTTAAAAAGTAAAACTTTTTTTTCTTAAAAAAATTCAAAAATGAAAGAAATGGGGACCATTTGTATCACTTTACCATTTTTAGAATGATTCATAAATTTAATTTTTAGGAGAGATATAAAAATAAATATTATATTCGAGCTCTATATCTAATATACTATTAGAATAACTAAAAATTTCTTAAAAAGTAAAACTTTATTTTCTTAAAAAAATCCGAAAATGAGAGTAAGGGGGACCATTTGTATCACTTTACCATTTTTAGAAGGGTTCATAAATTAAATTTTTAGGAGAGATATAAAAATAAATATTATATTCGAGCTCTCTATCTAATATACTATTAGAATAAATAAAAATTTCTTAAAAAAGTAAAACTTCATTTTCTTAAGAAGGGGGTACTACCCAAAACAGAAAAACATTGCCAGGGGCCTACGAGACAAAAAAGTAGTTTGGGAATCTCTGATCTAAACAACTTCTCGAACTTAGAAAACCCCTACGTTGATTATTTAACTAATTCAGTATTAATCTCAAATAAGTAGAAAAAAATTAAAATTTTATAAGCCATCAATTTCTTACTTTTTAAAATATTTCTTTGTCTTCAATTCCTTGTACCCTTAAAGTGCGACCAAATTTCTTCATTTGAAAGGATGTATCGCTAGACATTGCACTAGGAACTTTAATGAATTCCAAAAATCAGAGTAAATTTTGCATCGCTTTTTCTTCATTTAAATCATTTAGAAGAATGCGAATGAAATTCGACAAGTTTAGTAAGTGAATCCCTGGAAACTTAAAATAACCGCAAGTTGTTTTGAATACCGCGACATTTCAGCCCCCGACAAAATATCCCCGACAAAATATCCCCGACAAACATCCGATAACACCTCGACAAAACATCCCCCGACAAAACTATCCCCCGACATAATATCTTCTGACAAAATATTCCCCAGTATAAGGGAGAATACAAAAGAGATTAAGTGAGAAGCTTATAATCATAGTTTTGAATAATATATTTTGCGGCTAATTAGCCGTTTGAAAGTGCTGCTGTCTGTCGTGTTTGATTAGGAAAAAATGGGAGCCCCAAACACACCCCACCCGACGATTGGCTGGTTCGGTTTTCAATGTGTGTTTGATTAGAAAAAAATGGGAGCCCGAAACACACCCCGCCCGGACTAAACTTTCGGAGGTTCGGTTAATATATATTCAGTTCGGCTCGGTTGGATTCGTATAGCTCCTTTTGGGGCTGGTTTTTAGACGGTTCGGTTGGCGTCAGCCAACTGAATATATATTAACCGAACCGGAGTCGATTTGCATTACTCATAAGATTCACGAGGGGAGGGGTTATTTTGTCATGAGATATTTTGTCTGAAGGATATTTTGTCGGGAGACATTTTGTTGGGGGATGTTGTCGGGGATATTTTGTCGGGGGCTGAAATGTCGCGGGATCGTTGTTTTGCAGATAATATTCATATAAGTACTTATTTCATACCCGATTGAGCTGAAACTTTGGAAAGGTTCTATTAGACTGTAATATGTGTATAATATGATCATGGATCTGGAGGATCCCCTTGAATTAAAGTTAGATTTCTGTCATTTGAATCTTGTATGCTTGGCTTAAATATTTCATTGGCAAGACCAAAAATCCGTCAGCAGTAGTATAAATATTAAATACAGGAATCTAGAATAATATTCAAATTTTTCTTTTTAAAAATAAATTTCAATTAAATTAACGAGTTATTTAAGAATCGGGAATCCCGGCTGTCAAATGTCTCATGTATTAATGTCTGATTCAACTAGTGTATCCAAAGCTGATTATTTTTCTCTGTTATCGCTACTGCTGCTTGGTCGAACCCAGTATAGAGGAGGAGACTTTAAGCCGATTTCTCCGTCTCTTGGGAACCAATTAATTAAGAGTTAGTTGGTTGTCTGCCTCTGATTGTTTCCTTTACATTTAACAACCGATTTTTGTTTCACTCTCAGGGGATTTGTATCCAAACCTAGAATTAAAGAAAGTCATTCTTTTTATTTTATATATATATATATATTTAACTTTTTTATTTTATTTTAAATATTGTACTGGGATCTCAATTGATTTATTAGAGAAATCTTTTGGAAAATAAAATAAAAATCTCCCATGAGACTTGGCCCTTATCATATATTCATTTAATTTTTATTCTAGTCTAGTGTTTCCAAACCTATTTGTGACATTCGGCACCTAAGACTTTCTAAAAATTCTTATGCCCCTACATGCGCGTAGTTATCGGGGGGCAAGGGGCACTGCCCCCTAGAAAAGTCCTTGCCCCCACTAGAAAAATCGAGTCAATATCTCAATAACTATATATGATATGAGATTAATTTTATTCTTAAAAAATCAATACAGATTGAAAAATGTAGATCTCAAAAAAAATTATCTTCCCATATAGCCCAGTAAATAGTGGGATTTCAGCTTATATTAGTTGCGGGAAAAAGATTTTTTAGGGTCGTTTGGTATGGTTTGGGTATGCCAAATCTAAGTTTGCGACCTCTGTGGGACAACATCGAAATTTTAGGACTTTTTTCCAGTTTTTCGCTTATAACTTGAAAGGAGTTCATATTTTATAAATAACCGTTCTATAGTAAATTAAACAGAACAAATTTTCGCGTTGATTAAAAAAAGAAATGGAAAATTTGTTTAGTATTTCGATTTTAATGGGGATCCAAAAAGCAGCCTCTAGGATCACTTTTGAATGTCCCTAAAACTCGCACTTTTTTCGATTTCTTCCCATTTTGACCATGAAGGAGAACATTTTCAACAAAGAAGTCTCTATACATTTTAAAACTAGATTAAATTTGCTACAATTTAAAAAAAGTTTCATATTAATTGGATAATGGTAACCCGTGTCGCAATGAGGTAGAAATTTTGAAAAGCACTAATCCTAGAAACTTGATTTCTATCTTATCTCACTATAAAATTTTGTTGACTTGAACGTTTACTTGGACCACTTTTTTGTTAAAACTCTTTAATTTTATAGATATCCTACATTTACCGGACAGGATATGATCCGAATCCTCATACGTCATGGAAAATGTTAGATATCTATAAATCTAAAAAGTTTTATCAAAAAAGAGGTCCAAGTAAACGTTCAACTCAACAAGATTTCCTAGAGAATGAGATAAAAATCAAGTTTCTAGGATCAGTAATTTTCATTTTATGAAGGAAAGACTGCAATTTTTTGCAAAAAAAAATGCAGTTTTTCAACAAAAATTTGGGCGGTTAGTTTTTTCATTTTTAGACTTCTGGGGTCTCATTGATTATGTAAACAAAATTTGGTTGAGTTTTCTCAAATGGCAGAGATTTTTAATTTTTAACCCCCCTCCACCCCCCTTAATTTTGTGTCGATATGCACCAAAATCTAATCAGCTCTTAATCTCAATGGACCAAAACTACGTGTGAAATTTGGTTTCTGATATTCACACTAGTTTTTGTCTAGCTCGTCCACAAAATATTTGCTAACGCACAGACTAAAAGACAACCAAACAACCAGACAACCAGACAGACTAACTAACAGACATTATGACAAAACAATTATTATCTCGAAAAATATAATTTTTTCGATGTTCACTTATAAGGGCTATTTTGTAGAGCGAAATGCCATGGTTTTCTCTCAATTTTTTTAATCAAAATATTTTAAGCCGTTTTTGAGATATTTCGAAAAAAAGAAGGAAAAAAAACACTTTTTTAATGCACGATTACAATACTTGACCATATCCTGTATGGTAAAGTAATAAAGTATATGTTAAAATTTAAGGTGAAGTGGAATAAACGTAATAGACTAAAAAAAATGCATAATTTAAATGTATGTGAAATATTTACCTCACCGCAAAATAACATATTTTTTCCATTAGCGACTGAGAGTCCCATACGGTTAAACTTCTGGACGAGTTCATTTTCGAATTGACCTCATTAACAATCAAAATGCTCCCCTGTGGGGCGTAGGCATCACGTTGGAAACACTGTTCTAGTCGGTTTTAGAAGGGGATGATTGACTCGTTGCTTGAATATATAAATTATGTTTTATGTTTTATGTTTTATGTTGTAATAACAAGTCAAGTGGATGGCTACATCAGAACTTTTGTTTTGCATTTTGAAAAGCGTATGGGTTCATTCACAAAGTAGGTGCATATTACAGTATTTTCATAGTATTCAAAAGCAATGATGACAAATAAACAATTGTTTGTTTCATTTTTTACTTTACCATTCAGGGTATGGTCAAGTATTGTAATCGTGCATGAAAAAAGTGTTTTTTTCCTTCTTTTTTTTCGAAATATCTCAAAAAGGGCTGAAACTATTTTGATTAAAAAAATTGAGCGAAACCATGGCATTTCTCTCTACAAAAAAGTCCTAATAAGTGAACATCGAAAAAATAATATTTTTCGAGATAATAATTGTTTTGGCAAAATGTCTGTTAGTCTGTTTTTGTGGACGAGCTAGCTCAAAAACTAGTGTGAATATTGAAACCAAATTTCACACGTGGTTTTGGTCCATTGAGATTAAGAGCTGAATAGATTTTGGTGCATATCGACTCAAAATTAAGGTGGGTGGAGAGGGGGTTAAAAATTATAAATATAGGCCATTTGAGCAAACTCAACCAAATTTGGTATACATAATCAGTGGGACCCCAGGAGTCTAAAAATACCAAAAACTAGCCCCCTCCCCTAGATGATTATAAATAATTTTATTAAATATTAAATATAATTGAGGGGCCAGGTTGTATGGTAAAGTCAAGTGGATGACCACATCAGAACACGTCAGCTTATTTCTAGATAAATTTTTTCATTTTTTATAACTCTTCAAAATCTGGTAGATCTTTATGCCCCACTCTGTATATGCAGAAGAATTGCAAAAAGTAATTTTCTTTCTTTTTCTTTTTTTAGTTATGTGCCACATTGGGGACCACCGGGGCATGCTCTTTTGACAACCTGATGGAACTTGGACCAATCTGTAACCAATCATATTATATTTCTTAAATTACAATGAATCAACTTTTCGATTGTATTTTAGGCCAAGAAGAAGGACTTTGGCTTCACGTGGACGCTGCCTACGCCGGAAGTGCATTCATCTGCCCGGAATTTCGCCAATGGATGACAGGAATTCAATATGCAGATTCGATTGCCTTCAATCCAAGCAAATGGCTTTTGACTCATTTCGATTGTACGGCAATGTGGTATGTACATTCTGAAAGAAGGAATCATTATTCTCAGTTACCTTAATTAAAAGAAAAATCTACTTTCAGGGTTAAAAGCAGTTGCGCCCTCCATCGGACTTTCAATGTAGATCCTATTTATTTAAAACATGAAAATTCTGGATTAGCTATCGATTATATGGTAAGTACCAATTTTACTTAAACATGATACCTGACCCTGCTGCTTTTCTTTGCTGCAGCCAACTTATTATTTCTAACTTTCAGAGTTGTTTTAGGAATTACAAATATTCGAACATGTTCATTATTATTTTGGGTATTTTCGAATTTTTATAATTCCAGAGGCTTATATGGTTCAAAATAAATAAAAAAATATCGGCTAAGTTTCTAGTCTCTATCTCAATTTTAACCTTTGCCACACAGCGATGCAATTTTCCCATCTAAATAACATGGGGTTTTTGGCAGTGAAAGATAAATTTTTTATTCTGGCCAAAGTAATTGTTAAAAAAATTTGAAACTAGCTAAACTTTATCCTTATAATGGTAGCTATTCTTCAGAATTTTTATAGATTTTTAACTATTATAATTTTGGAGTCTATAACTTACTAACACTAAGATATAGCAGTATTTTATCTAGCTGAAACTCCAAAATTATAATAGCTAAAAATCTATAAAAATTCTGAAGAATAGCTACCATTATAAGGATTAAGTTTAGCTAGTTTCAAATTTTTTGAACCATTACTTTGGCCGAAATAAAAAATTTATTGTTCAATGCCAAAAACTCCAGATGGGAAAACTTGCATCGTTGTTCGGCACAGGTTAAAATTGAGATAAAGACTTGAAACTTGGGAGATATTTTTTATTTATTTTAAAGTAATGGTTCAAAAAATTTGAAACTCTGTAGACCTTATCCTTATAATAGTAGCTATCCGTCAGAATTTTTAAAGATTTTTATCTATTGTAATTATGGAGTTACAGCTAGATAAAATACTGCTATTTCTTAACGTTATTAAGTTATAGACTCAGAAATTATAATAGCTAAAAATCTGTAAAAATTCCGAGGGATAGCTACTATTATAAGGATAAAGTCTACAGAGGTTCAAATTTTTTGAACTATTACTTTGGGCGGAATAAAAATTTATCTTTCAATGCCAAAAACCCCATGTTATTTAGATGGGAAAATTGCATCGCTGTGGAGCAAAGGTTACAATTGAGATAGAGACTAGAAACTAGCTGATATTTTTTATTTTTTTATTTTGTTCCATATAAATCTCTGGCAGCATAAAAATTCGAAAATACCCAAAATAAGGACCATCCTAATGTTCATTTATATCCATTATACGATTTTGTGGTTATGCATATGGGATGCATAAATACCATTTTAAAAAATTAGGAATCAAACTTTAGTTAAAATTTTAAATAAAAGAACAATACTAAACGATAAGATTTTCAAAGTTTCAGATAAATAATTATATATATATTTAATTTTTGGTTAAATTTTCTTTTCAGCATTGGCAAATTCCGCTTAGTAAACGTTTTCGAGCACTTAAACTCTGGTTTGTAATCCGGTCGTATGGCGTCAAAGGATTACAGAATCATATCCGAAAAGGTGTGCAACTTGCGGAACGTTTTGAAGCACTTGTGAGGAAAGATGAGAGATTTGAGGTAAAGAACAAAAAAGTATTTTCTAAATCACGAGAAAGTGTCATCTGCGAAATCCGAGTTGTCAGGAAGGAATTTTTGAAGTTTGGCATTTTTGAAAAATTTTTTTTTACTTTACCATACAGGGTTAAAAAAAGGGTTTAACAGAACAAAAGTCACATTGATAGATAGATACAGGTGAAGCAAAACAAATAATAATACACCTAAAATAATGAAAAATCTATTTTTTTTTTATTAAATGCCCTATTTAGAAGGTTGTGCGAGAACAATTCAGGTTGGGCGATCGCCCAACCGTGCTCGCCCCTGGCGCCACCATGCTAATTATTAGAAAAATAGGAAATGATTTGATGGGAGATGGCCGTCAAATTTTAAACATTAAGATTAATAGTTATTTAACAAGGACGCCTCTAGGGTAGGCTAGTACTATCCAGAGGCGTTTTTCGGTTGCATAGATACAGGCGGACAGCTTTCCTAGACTATTCTTTACCAAACTCAACCAAATTTATATACATAATCACTGGGCCCCCAGAACCCTAAAAATGCAAAAACAAACTGCCCAAAATGGGAGCGGGGGTGAAAAAATGAAAATCTAGGCCCTTGGACCAAACTCAACCAGAAGTTCATGGTAAAGTCAAGTGGATGGCCACATCAATACGTGTCAATTTATTTTTATTAAAAAAAAGTCCTCCCTGGTGCATCCCCTGTGACCAATAGTCAATATAACTCACCTATTATTCGAATGTCCTTTATACAGAAATCAGCGAATTAAAAATGACATTTTTTCAAGTGATATCTTAGAAGGGGAAGATTATATAAGTAGCATGAAAAATTAACTCTCAGAGATAGACCTATTAAAGTACATTTAAAGTGGTACTTATCCAAGGCTTTCAGACATATATTTCTATTTCTGTTTTTTGATATTTATTGTATTTATTTATTTACCTATTTATTTATTTGTTAATTTTAGTCTAGTCTTTCTCCTTGGATGGCCCCTTTGCAGTCATTCAGGGTGATCAGTAATAAATAAACGATATATTTTGAATGAATGTAAGAATGAATGATATAGTATGTAAGCCTATTTTATATTTATTTATTTATACTTAATTTTAGTCTTCATCCCTGTGTAGTCCCTTTAAAACCACATAGGGTGGTCTGTGATACTCCAGTGAAATTTTGAATAAATGGAAGAATGCATGATTTAGTATGTATCTTCATCTATTTATTAATTTTATTTATCTCCCTGTGTGGCCCCTTTACAACCACACAGGGAGGTTTGTAGTAATTCGCTGTGATATTTCGAAATAATTTTGAGCTGTATAGCTAAAACAAGCATAGTGGTCAATGGCCTCGTAGCCGACACGCCAATAAAAATAAATAAGCTGACGTGTTCTGATGTGGCCATCCACTTGACTTTACCATACAAACTTGCCCCTCACTTATATTTAATATTTAATAAAATTATTTATAATCATTTAGGGGTGGGGGGTTAGTTTTTGCATTTTTAGACCTCTGGGGTCCCACTAATTATGTATACAAAATTTGATTGAGTTTGATATAAGGGCCTAGATTTTCATTTTTTGACCCCCCCCCCCATTTAAGGATTGTTAATTTTTGCATTTTTAGATTTCTGGGGTCCCACTGATTGTGTATACAAAATTTGGTTGAGTTTGGTCAAATGGCCTAGATTTTTAATTTTTAACCCCCTCTCCACCCACCTTAATTTTGGGTCGATATGCACCAAAATCTAATCAGCTCTTAATCTCAATGGACCAAAACTACGTGTGAAATTTGGTTTCGATTTTCAGACTAGTTTTTGAGCTAGCTCGTCCACAAAATTTGGTAACGCACAGACTAACTAACAGACATTTTGACAAAACAATTATTATCTCAAAAAATATAATTTTTTCGATGTTCACTTATTAAGGCTTTTTTGTAGACCGAAATGCCATGGTTTCGCTCAATATTTTTAATCAAAATAGTTTCAGCTGTTTTTGAGATATTTTGAAAAAAAGACCACTTTTTTCATGCACGATTACAATACTTGACCATACCCTGTAAGGTAAAATAAAAAGTGGTACAAAAATGCACTGCTTCTCAGGATGTGTAAAAAGTTCCTGATGAGTTGTTTATCTGTGTAGATAGCAGCCCCTCGTCACCTTGGTCTGGTGGTGCTACGTCTTCGAGGTGACAACATCCTCACCGAGCGATTACTTCGGCATCTGAACGCATCTGGTCAAATACATTGCGTCCCTGCATCGCTCAAAGGGCGATATGTGATCCGTTTCACAGTTACTTCACCCCGTACCACCCTTGATGATGTGGTTCGTGATTGGCGACTATTGCAGAGAGGCGCGGATCATATTCTCGCCAAAGGCCCGGACATCAGGTTTGATTCGATGCCATTTCAAATCAACTGGTATGGTCCCCAGAGATGACTTATTTTAGATACAAGTATTTGAAATACAGATACGTATTTTCATCTTATATCTAAAATACTTTTTTAATTTCCATTTTGTATCATGTATTTAGATACATTCTTTTGGTATCCTAGTATTTTGTAAATACTAAGTTTGCTAAAATACTTTTACTAATTACCTATGCATGTTTTTTTATCCTGACTGAAACGCGATTAATGCAATCACTGTTCATAATTAATCTAATAAGCTAAATAAACCTTAAGATTAGTAAAAATGTTTTCTTTCAAAAAGTATTTTTATTTTAAAAAAGTATTTAGAAAATACGTATTTTATATCTAGTATTTCAAATACTATTTACAGAAGTATCTTGAATCTAATATAACAAAAACTTTATTTAAAAGTATCTTGTAACTTGTATTCCAGATACTTTTTATGAGAATTATCTTGTACATCTCTGGTGGTCACCACACGACTTTCCCTTTAGCTTCTCCCTTATTTGAAATCATCATACCAATTTTCTTCATTCAAATTACTTCAATTTGTGTTAGCTCCAAACCTTTTTGAGAAAACTGGAAAAAAAGACGAAATTGCAAAATACCAAAAATTTTCAAGTAAACACCAACTTTAGGCTCTTCGATTTTAGCCAAAATCTTGAGTTACTTCTTCTAGCCTCTAGAAATTAAGTTTCAATTTTCAAGGCTCTGCGACTTACCGTAGACGAGATATGAACGATTAAAATATTTATTTTACGACACTCCTAATTTAGACCCTCTTCCTTTATTTCAATCGGATTAAAATTTATACACGACTAATAACTTATGACACTTGATAAATACACCAATTTTGAAAAAAATCGTTAGTGCTGTTTTTGAGAAAATCAAAAAAAAACGAAAGATCTTTCATGTAAATGTCTACTTCCGATTTTAACGCTTTAAAGCTTGCTAGCATATATCGAGCTTAAGTTTAGAATTTCGTAACTCTGAGATTTATGGCTGCGAAATGCAGGGAGCGTACATTCTTACGTACGTAAATATCAACTTCCAGTTCTATTTTAGCCAAAATCTTGTCGTACTTGTTGTAGCCTCTAGATAACTTAAATGACTCAAGGCTCTGCGACTTACCATATACGATTAACTATATGAATGATTAAAATATTTATTTTGCGACACTCCTCATTTACCTTTTCCTTTATTTTAATCGGATTAAAATTTATACACGACTAATAATTTATGACACTTGATAAATTCAACAATTTAAAAAAAAATCGTAGGAGCCGTTTTTGAAAAAATCACAAAAAACCAAAAATCAACTTCCGGTGACTCGATTTCAACCAAAAGCTTGCTGTATTCCTTTAGGATATGAGCCGTTTATTTTGAAAGTGGCTTAACTCCAATTTTGATAAAAAATGAGTTAATGACAGATTTAGTTTGACATAAATGTCTTCTTTTCAAATTTATAACATCATAGCCAAAGGAGTACAATATCATCAGGAATTCGTCAAAATAAATACATCAAAATATATATAAATATATGTATTTATAAAAATATAAATACAAATATCTCAAAATAACAAATAATGGACTTAGGCCACTTTCAAAATAAACGGTTCATATATTGATTTCCAACGCTTACAAGCGTAAAATTGAGTTAGATTACAATTTAAAATTAGTTTTTTTTTCTGATCAGAAAGATAACTATGGTCTGGAGTGAATATATTATGTTTATAATTGATTATAAATTATAATTTTTATAATTTCATTGTGGGTCAAAAATATTTTTTTTTCATATTCTGAAAATACACTTTGGGGTAGTCTGGTTCCACGTCCCACCACTCAAATGGTCTGGGGTGAATATATTATGTTTATAATTGATTATAAATTATAATTTTTATAATTTCATTGTGGGTCAAAAATATTTTTTAACACATATTTTTTATCTAACTCTCACCATGCGCAGTACCTGGTCCACCTGCTACAGTCAGCCATACTGACCATTCCCTGTACAACTATCATAGACGGTACTATTACGCATTATTGCTAGTTGAATGAAATCCGTAGTCAAAATGTGTCACCAGCTCTTGGACTATATGAGCTTTTAGGTTTAAAGCATAAAGGGTACATTAATTTATAGCTATTTTCAGTCTTTTGAGTGATTTCCTGTCAAGAAAACTGGAAAGAAAGGGGGCTATTAGCGACTTAGTTAAGGCAAAGAAAATATGTTAGATAAGAAAGTTGCTTCAGTGAATGAAGAGCTTCAAAAACATTGTGGCATATCTTATTTTTTTGAATTTTCCAAGATAAATTTCATGAAATACTTAAACCCAAATTCTTAGTTGAACAAGTAAATAGAATAAATAATATTCTTATCATAAAGGATAGCGAATGAATGAATATTTTTCTTAAAAACAATTTCGAAAGGACTTAAAATATTTTTCTTATAGGTATATTGATTTGTCTTGATGACTAATTTGGTGTTCAATTTAAGCAAACTTTCAAATATACGATAAGATCTTCAAATGTGGATGAGAATAACTTGAACTTCTAACGGCAGATTTTGATAAATATTGTCTTTCGTGAAAGAGCAATTTGAAATCTATTTAATGAACGAAAACTAGAAAAAGACTCAAACAGAAACGGAATTTAGCATGGTCTTATACGAGGGGTGATCCGCGATTGGAAGTAGGTGTACACCTCTTTGGAAGTATTTTGGAAGTACTTGGAAATATTTGAGAAGTACTTGGAAATACTTGGAAGTACTTGGGAATATTTTGGAAGTACTTGGAAATATTTGGAAGTGCTTGGAAATATTTAGAAATATTTGAAAGTACTTGAAAATATTTGGAAATATTTGGAAGTACTTGGAAATATTTGGAAGTACAAGTGGAAGTAGGTGTACAGCATATTAGGTAGCGGTTCACCCCTCGGTCTTACATCTATGCACTATTTCCAATTTATTCTACTAAGAAATATCAACTATACTGCAAATATCAGAACTAATAGCTTTATTTTTTGTAATCTATACATGGAAATAAATCCACACAAAGTTCATCAATGTATTGATACCTAATAGTCTAAGATCCCGACTTAGGTCAACCTTCACCTATCGAATTTCCTAATGAAATTAATATTTTGATAATATAATGTATTAATAAATAAAGATAGTGATAGGGTCGACATCCAACTTCTAGTATATAGCTATTTATAATAAAAAATTAAAGTTGTTAATTTTATTACATATAAATGTAGTTATCGAGTTTCCGGATAAATATATTACGAATCGAGAGTAAAATATGTATATAAAAAGCCAAAGTTGGGTCGCCACCGGAAAAATCCATGCAAAAGTCTAGGTAGACAGGGTATCAACAAGTAACTTTGAATTAGTATTTTGTAGTTGTAGAGTTTCTTTTATTGTTATATATGAAAATCTAGATAAATAAAAAAATAATATAATAATAAATAGATAAAAATAGATAAATCTAATGGATTAGATGAAATAGCTATGGAGGGAAATTGGATGTCGACCCTATCAAGCTTTGTTTATAAATACATTATATTATCAAAATATTAATTTCATTAGGAAACTCGATAGATGAAAGTCGACCTAAGTCGGGATCTTTTACTATAACAAAAACTAAGAGTACGGCCAGTTCCCTTAGATCAGTGATCTCATCTAGGTGCAACAGTGTGGTCCTTATTTTGGGTATTTTTGAATTTTTATGCTGAAAGATGGTCATATGGTTCGAAATAAATAAAAAAAATATCCCCCAAGTTTCAAGTCTCTATCTCGATTTTAACCCATGCTGCACAGCGATGAAAGTTTCCCATCTGGGGTTTTTGGCATTGAACGATAAATTTTTTATTCCGGCCAAAGTAAAAAATTTGAAACTCGGTAAACTTTATCCTTATAATAATACCTATTCTTCAAAATTTATACAGATTTTATTATAGCTATTATAATTTTGGAGTTTCAGCTAGATTATACTGGTATGTCTTAGTACAAGTTTTTATGTGTGACTTTTTATTTATCAGCTTAAAGTTTCGTCGACTTTGCCGACTTTCTTCAGGGCTTCAAATAGTCATGCCACGCATTCGTCTAAATTTTCTTGTTATCTTCGTTGCCATTTGAAGACCATCAGAACACAAATTTCAAAAAATATTTGGCACATTCACAAAAAAAAAAATTGAGATTTCTTTATATAATAATGAAAAATTGTTTTTTGCGAATGTACCAAATATTTTTTGAAATTTTTGTTTTGATGGTCTTCAAATGATAACGAAGATAACAAGAAAATTTAGACGAATGTGTGGCATGACTATTTGAAGCCCTGAAGAAGTCGGCAAAGTCGACGAAACGTTGGCGAGATAAATAAAAAAGTCACACATAAAAACTTGTCCTTATTTTCTTATTATAAACTTTCAAATAAATTATAAGTTCATATTAATCAGCTAAAATCTGACCCCCGGGGTAGAGACAAAATTTAAAAAATATATAGTATCGTAAATTGGGTTATGGCTACAAGGGCCGAAAAGCCAAAAAAAAAAGTTCATATTAATTAATGGTTTTATTAAATTGAAAGTTTATGCCGAGAGTAGCAGAATTTTTATATATTGAAGGAGACAATGTGTGTCTTCTGCTGGAATTATAAATTTTATTTATTTATAAATTATTTATTTAATCGTTATAAATAAATAAAATTTATAATTCCAATATAAATTTTATTTATTTATAAATTATTTATTTAATCGTTATAAATAAATAAAATTTATAATTCCAGCAGAAGACACACTCTTTTATTGTCTCCTTCAATAATGGTTTTATTTATCTGCTTCAATTATTTAACCCCTAAATGAATTATTAACGGTTTTAGCAAGTTTTCTTTTTTGTTATAAACTCAAAAGACCTTTTTTGGTTCTTTTTCGAAAATCCGGACAGGGTCCGGACACAATTAATCCGGATTATTGACGCTCTACTCTACTTTCAAACTAACGAGATTTTATAAGTTCTTTTTATGTTTTGTTTATGATGAAGAATTCAACCAAAATATTAAATGAGTATTGATTAAGTGTGTATGTTATCTTAAAGACCCCGAGTGGCTCTGGCAGAGGCAACGCTCAAAGCAGAGGGATTCGGTTCGAGTCTCCTGCTCGCCAATTCGCCAATGTCTCCAAAAATTGTCAACGGCTCGTTTGCTGCAATTTTAGGCGGCTTAGGCCAGCTCTGTCTAGAAGTCAAAGACAGTCCAGGTAAATATAAAATCGATATCAGGGCATTTCGACGAGAATAATAAAAATATATATATTCTCTATTTCTAGCGATGCGGCGTCGTATCAAAGGCATCTTGATGTCCGGAAAGCAATTCTCTTTAGATTCCCGACTTGATTTAGTTCAAGGCGGTTTGGTGGTTGCAGCAGCTGCTGCGGCATCCATTCCAGGCACACTGGAAGAAGAAGGTGATCAATATCGCATTCAATTAATTCTCATTTAATTTAAATTTACATTTAAGTAAATATTTTATTTACTTATTGAGTAATTTATCTCATCAAATATTTATACAAACATATATTAAATAATTAGAGCAGAAGTAAAATAAATATAATATATATCTAACTAATAGAGATCCAATTGTGTAACATCGTACCAAAGTACTATAAATAAAGACTGAATTCCAGTATATAAAAGTCATTGGATTAAGCAACTAACTTAAGGAGAGTTTCGAGTGAAATCTCATATTTATTTCATCTCATTAACTATTAGCTAGCAAAGTTTACACTCTTAGTGTTTCCCTATACTTTTTATGGCCTCACTTAAACGATATAAAGATTTTGATGCCCCTGGCCGTAGTTAGGGAGGGGCAAGGTTCCCCTTGCAAAAAGGGTTCTTATTTAAGTTACTTGTTTAGCAAAAACATCATTAATGTATACCTTCAAAAAAGTTCAATTTAGAAATTTTGTTTCTCTGTTCAAAGCCATGTCATTTTTATTTTCACATTTATATTCTATAGAATATAAAGTGGTACTATTGAAATCGCCTGCCTGGTTACTATTATATTGGATAACGTTCTAATAGTCTTGTCACTTAACATTTTTTTATTTCTTCGTTATATATATACGCAGTAAAAACCCGTTTTAGTAAGAACGGGTTCTTACTAGTAAAACGTGTTTCACTGAATACCTCTGCGGCAACTAGAGCTTTCTAATGTTGGTTGAGTTTGGTTCAAAGGAATAGAATCTTCCTTTTGGCCTACCGCATCATTTTGGGTGTTTATTTTCAAAAATTTTTAAACGAAAATGTCAAAAATTACATCGTCTACAACTTTGCTTATAATTTTTGACATTTTCGTTTAAAATATTTTGAAAATAAACACCCAAAATGAGTCGGAAGGTCAAAAATGAAGATTCTAGGCCTTTGAACCAAACTCAACCAAATTAGTAAACTCTAGTTGCCACAAAGGTATTCAGTGAAACGCGTTTTAAATAGTAAGAATCCAAAAAAATGGGTTTTTACTGCAACATATTCAATAATTAAATTTACTCTCGTAGGGCTGAATTATTCATAATGAAAAAAAATTCCTTTTAAATTCTAAAATATTTCTTTTAAATAACATGCCAATTTGTTTAAATGATCTACCAAGTAGAACTGAAGTATCAGCAACTACGGGAGGCTATTTTTTTTACTATAGTAAACTTTTGGTTTTTTGCAAGGCCCGTATGAAAAATAACAAAAAAATAGCCTAGTGATCTATTCAAAAAAAAAAAAAAATATTTTTAGCTTTTAGTGAAAAAATACTGTATTTAATAACATTTTATTCACAGATGATAGCAAAATAAGTTTTGTACTGTATATGAACAGTTTTTAAATTGCAATTACTGTAGCTTATTTTAAAGATTTCCAATATAAAAATTTTATATAATATACATTATACATTTATCAGGAGTCAGGCTGGCCGAGTAGTTATAGAGCATCCCTTCTAATCAAGCTATCGCGGCTGCAAATATTTGACCGGCTATAATCGGATCCCATCAATGGAAGGCAATGGGAAACCACCTCTGTGAAAAATTTCCCCAGGAAAAATTACAATTGATAGGATACTCTCCACAGTAATGGCCGACGCTCGGAATCGAGCATGGCACATGAAGAAGAATACATTTATCATTTATTTCAACATATAAAGCTTTATACATTAGAAAAGATAAAAAGGGCTCATACTCACGTTTGCCCAGGACCCTAAATTTCTCTGGGCGGCTCTGCTTAGACAACAGGAAAATCGAAAACAATAATTAATTCGAAAGGAATGTTTCGTCCGAGGGGTGATCCGGGATTGGAAGTAGGTGTACACCTCTTTGGAAGTATTTTGGAAGTACTTGAAAATATTTGGAAGTACCTGGAAATATTTGTAAATACCTGGAAATATTTGAAAGCGCTTGGAAATATCTGGAAGTACTTGGAAATATTTGCAAGTACTTGGAAATATTTGAAAGCGCTTGGAAATATCTGGAAGTACTTGGGAATATTTGGAAGTACTTGGAAATATTTGGAAGTACTTGGAAATATTTGGAATTACTTGGAAATATTTGAAATTACTTGGAAATATTTGGAATTACTTGGAAATATTTGGAAGTTCAAGTGGAAGTAGGTGTACATCATATTAGGTCGCGGTTCACCCCTCGGTTTCGTCTAAAGAGACTATTGAGACATTTTACATATGGGTATTTCTAGATAAGGCTGGTATCAAATCCGGCGTTCTCATTAAGATCTCAAAATTAACATTGATTTCTATCTTTTAAGGGTTCGTTTACTTTCACCTAAAATTAACAAGTTGAAAGTTTATCTTTAATATAATCTTGGAGATAAAAGAAATTAAACTGTGAAGGGACATCGGGACAGGAATGCAAACAAATTTCGAGAGGGATGATACAATCTGAGTCTCTATTTTGACAGAACTCATTTTTAACCGACTTCAAAAAAGGAGGAGGTTCTCTATTCGACTGAATTTTTTTTTTTTTTTTTTTGTGCCTATGTTACCTCATATCTCCGCCAATTGTCAACCGATTTTGAAAAAAATTTTGCATTGGGTCCATTCTAGCTTCCGATTGGTCCCATTTTTTTTCGTTTTTTTTTCATAGGTATTAGACCTTTTTTATTAGGTTTGTTTAGACCTAACCTCTTTGTTTATGAACCGATTTCGATGGTTCTTTTTTTATCCGAAAGGGGGTGTCTTAGGATGGTGTCATATTAATTTGGTCAAGTTCTAATGATATGATCACTATTAATAACATCACTAAATAGAGAAAAATAAAAATAATTTTTAAGAAAAAAATAAAAACCGACTTCAAAAATTAAATGCAACAAATAAAATACACTAAAAGGTATAAAATAATTATTATCTTATTTAGTTACAACTAAACGACGAAATATTAACATGAAATTACTTTTTGAAGTTGGTGCCAAACATATACCTTTTATGAATCGCACTCGACGGATCTTAATTAGTACGTTTGGCGGGTACGCTAGCTTATAGGTATAGTTTGTTTGGTACCGAATTCAAAAAGTAATTTCATGTTAATATTTCGTCGTTTAGTTGTAACTAAATAAGTTAATAATTATTTTATACCTTTTAGTGTATTTTATTTGTTGCATTTAATTTTTTGAAGTCGGTTTTTATTTTTTCTTAAAAATTATAATAAATTTTTTCTTAAGGTAGTTGTTTCGCGACAATATTAGCAAAAAGTTAATGCTAGAGTATATAGAACAGACAATAATGATTCATAAGTCATAAGCCCAAAACTTTTTGCTTTTTATGTACCGATTCTAGCCAATCCCGTGCTCGTTTTACAAATCTGGCACCATTGTAAGAGATTGAATATTTTTATATTAAAATCACAGATAAAATACATTTTAAATTTCTATAAAAATCGTTTGGTTATTTTTTAACAAATGTAATCAACGCCTACGTTATACCTTTTGAAAATTATAATTTTGAAAAAATCTAGCGCATGCTTTATATATCTTTCGCTGGTTAAATAAATGCGCTGTTGCCATATTGTTTTTAGTGTAAATTTTTCATACATTTTTCATTATTTATTCATTATTATCTCAGAAACTGTGTTGTAACTATGAATCAAAATTGTCTTAAAATATGTATAGGTTATTGTTTAATGTTGGTTTAGTTTTTTATAAAAATATTAAGAAGGGTTTCTTAATTATAATTAAATATGTATGTAAAATTTCAGATATCCCGTATAGTGCAATGTATAAGAGTCTGAAAAACTCTATTTTTGAAATTTAATATCTCTGGAACTATATTGTTCATAAATTTCGTTTTGCCAGCAATCGTTGCAGAAATATTTAAATAATAATCTGTCTAAATTTCAAAAAATCCTAAGAAAACCAATTTGGCGGAACAACTACCTTAATTAAAGTAATTAGTGACAGGTGGGTGTGTCAATAAAAAATTGAAATTGCATATTTTTTTCGAATTCCTTTGAATAATTAATTGGTTTTTTTAATTTTAAAACTAACTAATAGTAAGAAATATTATTACACATTAGAATTAAGAAATTAATCATTAGAGGTATTATCAATTTATTTATTTTATTTTATTTTATTTTATCGTATGGCAAGAGTATTATCTATTGAAAACGGAGTAATAGAACTAGAGAATTATTCCATATAGAATAGTAGAAATAGTAAATATTATTACAATTATTATTACGCTTAATTATACTTTTCGAGATAATAACTGTTTAATCAAAATGTCTGTTAGTGTGTTATTCTGTTAGTCTGTGCGTTACCAAATTTTGTGGACGAGCTAGCTCAAAAACTAGTGTGAATATCAAAACCAAATTTCACACGTAGTTTTGGGGCATTGGGATTAAGAGCTGATTAGATTTTGGTGCATAACGGTTCAAAATTAAGGGGGGAGGGGGTTTAAATTTAAAATTATAATATTTTCAAACTAAAAAAACAAGAAAAATGAAATATACTATAAAATTTTTGCTGTCAAGTTGGATAAAAATCGAACAAGCGCTTTCGCTAACTCTTTTATACCTATGACCTCCAGAGATTGGAACTCGCTCCCAGCCACCGTCTTCCCCGCGACTTATAACCTTCAGCTGTTTAAGACCCGTATCCACAGATACCTTCGACCCTTACCCACCCCATAAAAACCCTGCTTCTTCCTCTTTTCACAATGGAGGGGCCAACCCAGGCCTTTAGGGGTACACCTTTTTGGTGTAACTCCTTCTCTCATCATTTTCATTAAAAAATAAAAAATGAACCTATAATAACGAAAATATTTTTTTTCTGGCGCCAAAATTAAGAGAAGGGGGTTGGTCAAAAATAAAAACCTAGGCCATTCGAGCAAACTCAACCATATTTTGTATGCAAAATCAGTGGACCTCCCAAAACACTAAAAATGCAAAAACAAACCGCCGAAAATGGAGGGGGGCGGGGTCAAAAAATGAAAATCTTGGACCAAATTCAACCAAATTTTGTATACATAATCAGTGGGCTACCAGAAGACTTAAAATGCAAAAACTAACAGCCCAAAATGGGTGGGAGGGGGGTTGTAGGAACAAAAAATGAAAATCTAGGCCCTTGTACCAAATTCAATCAGAAGTGTATGGTAAAGTCAAGTGGATGGCCACATCAGAACGTGTCAATTTATTTTTAATTTCAATTAAGTTTAAAACTTTTAGCAGTGTAATGCCTTGATGATCGCCGGAGCGGGTCAAAACGTTGGCAAATAAATACATTTTATTTAATTCTGGCTGCAAATAAATTTGCAATCTCCTATACAATTTTTCCAATTAAAAAAATGCATATGAACTTTTTGTAGAGAATTTTATCATCTGTAAATTTTACTTGAACGATTTTTATATATGTATCAGCAATAGATAACAAGATATTTGCAAAAAATGAATTTGTTAAACATTTTTCATGCTGTCAAATATTTACTATATATTGTACTAGCTGACGACCGGGCCTTTGGCCCGGAGTCACCTAGCCCCTGGCGGGGAGCGTCTCGTTCATACCAATTTTATAATTGAAATTTAAAATAATACTGTAAGTATTGAAAGAATGTGCTGAATGAAATTGATTCAACAATAAGGAAAGCTTTATTTAACACATTGGCTAAGCACGATCACTATCTGACCAATCAGAATCGTTCTAATAATTTAACGCTTTGCCATTGGCTATGCACTGGCCAATCAGATCGTTTGGTTCATACAAACATATATATACATACTTTTCCATTTCATATACCATATATAGATAGATAGATAGATAGATAGAGATTTATCATTACGCTTAGCGAGCGGATCACGCCATGCTGACGGATAAATTAATTAACTTAAAACCCCTTAAAATGATTCTCAAGCATTATCTTTTGTGTTTGTATTATATCTGTCACGATAGCGCAAAAACAACATATCGTAGAAAGCTCGTTCGCGTGCTAAAATGCTTGGTAGTTTTTTTTAAATAATTTTCATTGAAGTAATGCTAGTTTGGGCTTAATTAATTATTTCGTTTGGGAGTTAAAAGGTTTCCTTTCTCTTTCGTATGCATATAGACAATGTGCTAGGTCAGGTTATTTTGCTCAAATGACCTTAAAGAAGTATTATGGGCTAATTCTCCGGGTCATTTTTAACTTAATTATCATTCTGACAAATAGTATAAATATATTTTTTCTCCCGAAATATTTGATGAATTATTGACAAACCACCTGCTTGTATGATTGTTTTTATAAAGAACAGTATTCATTTAATAGAATAAAAAATAATCAATAATTTTTTCATTATATAACCAGGTCTTAAGTTTGGAAAAAATATTTTGATAAGTTTTTTAATTCAACTAATTTTAACACGTGGTTGAATAAATATGAATCATCTGGTTGAATATTAGCCAAAAACTAAGCAAATTATGGTAGGTATAATTTTCAATTTAATTAAAAAATACTGTATATATAATTTATACCTATTATAATATGTAATCTACTTTTTAAACATAAGAAAATTTCAACAATTATTGTATTATTCCTTTTACTAGATTCTTCGGCTGCATCCGATCACGAAGGCGGCTTGTCGAATCAATCTTGCCACAAGTGTGGACATCTCTTACATCATCCTTTATCAAACTCTTCATAAATATGTTTTAAACTTTACTCTTAGTATATTTAACATTATATTAGTTGAAATTAGACGACAAAAAAAATTCCTTCTCTTTATGGATTAAGACTGCATGTAACAATAAAATAACAATTAATAAAAATCGACAAATAATGAAACTGTAAATGATATAATTATTTATATAATTACTAGCTGCGAGGCCCGTCTTAGGTGGGTCTCTTGCTAGTCAGGGGCTTCACCCCCTGGACCCCCTCGATGCTTGTTTATTGATGATATATTATTTAACAGAGAATAAAAATGATTGTTTTATTTTTCTTGAATAAAGTCTTAAATAGATATGTATGTAAAATTGAAGATTCTGTTTGACTGCAATATATAGATAGATAGATAGAAAGGCGTTAGTTCAAGAGGTTGGCCTTCGAGGTAGTTACTAATCAATTTCACACACCCCTTCACTCTAGAGGGTGCCAGGGGTGTCTAACTGCCCACGTTGATTGTCCCCAGATAGTAAATAATATGAATACCAAATTTGGTTGTAATTGCTCCAGGCATTCAAAAGTGTAAAACAATACCTATATATTATGTATACATACAAACATTGAGTTTAATATATATATAGATTTATCATTAGTTTATTTGAAAATAATCAACTGTATAAGCTATGGTAAAACCTGAGCTTCTTAATAAGTGGGGCGGGTAACATATCCAAGTATATAGGACCGAAAATGGTTCTTTAGAATGTCTATAGCTACAGATGATTTTATAATGAAAATAATTTTTGCGAAAGATTTAATTGTAAGAGCTGAAAATTGATCATCTGAAATGACTGGGGATTTTCAAAAATAGATAGGTAGATAATTTGTTTCAACTAAAGTTAAAGAAATGATTGAAAAATATACAAATTTTAATTGTTACAACTGTATAGCTCAATAATAAAAAATTACCTTCATTATTTCTTCATTAGCATGGTAAGTAGGACTATTTATTAACCCATCCTCATCTAGGATACTGTGGGCTAAATTTTATAATGCAGATTTTTGCATATTTAAAGAATTTTGCATAAAATTGCATAATTAAAGGATTTTTACAAATATTACATATTTTGCGCTAAATACAAATGTTTAAAAATAATAATGAAAAAAGAAATAAAACAGGGGGACACTAATTTAAATTGAAAAAAACTGAAATAGGCAGGAGTGTAGTATTGGACTACAGAGTAGGTAGTTGAATTACAAAAGATAGCTACAAAACAACAACCTACTTTTATTTATTTTTATTCAGTTGTGCTTTGACTTGACTAGAGCATATTTTGGCAGTTTTTATTGCATAAATCCGGTCCTTAGTTATGAGTTTAGAAGTCTTTTTCACCCACTCCTGATTGCAACTGCGAATAAAATAGTCAAAGAATCAAATTTCAAAAGCTCAAGTCGCCTATACAGTTAACAAAAATATTAAGAATCGGTTTATTCACATAAACTACATGATATTTTTGACTGCCAGCTAAATTAGCTAGCTGTATAACAGGTCGGATAAATATAATACCTAAAGTTGAGCCAACGGTGGTCGAGTTTGAAAAAATCACCTGTAGCTATGAAACAACAAGTTTAAATGAAAATCGGCAAACCGACAATATATGAAGATAATTCCTCTTTCTACAAAATACACCCCATCAAATAGGTACATACTTATTTTTCTATTCTAATTAATCGAAAAATATTATCTTTTATATATAAATATATATTATATATATATCCCGGAATTCTAATAAAATCATGCTGTTAGTCATTTCATTTTAAATTCACATAATACTATTTTTTATCAGATTATCTTTTAATATCAATTATCAATTAAGAAATTTCTTTCTTTTTTTATTATAAGAAAATGTAAAAAAATAAAATAAAAAAGAATTTGATTGAAAAATTCCATCATGATAATTTTCTTCGATTTCACGTCTTATCTAAAGTAAATTTGATTTAATTCCATTACCGTTATCAGTATTGTCAATATCCCAACCATTTTAAAATACAAATTATTTACTATTCATCAATGGAAACAAATAGGAAAATTAAAAACAGGACTCTATTTTTGAAATTAATAATTACTAAAATTTTGATATTGCTTAGGTATAAAATAAATCACTTCTCTCTGAAAAATATTTACATGCATATCTGAGTGTCTGATATTTATCTATTTTTTTAGCTATGATATGTTATTTTAGGAGATGCTGAAGACATATAGAGATCCAGATCACAAACCTTTGTATCAAAATTTCTATTTTATTTCCAATAAATATAATTTCGTTTTTTTTCGAAACTTAGATTTTTGAATTTTATTTAAGAATTATTTAAATGTGGTATTAAAAACAGAGCCCCGAGGGCGAAATCAGCATCTATGATCTGAAAAACCAAATTTATGGACAATATGGAGGATAGTATGAAGAACGTGACCTAAGAATGTACCATAAAAGAGTAAAGAAAATTGTTTTAAGTTTTATATAATCTAGGTTAGTTAAGATATATAGTATTTAATCTAAGGGGACTAAGTTCATTCAAAAAAACTCAGTAAACGCTTATTGGATTCCTAATAGTACAAGATCCCGACTTAGGTCGACCTTTACCTATCGAGTTTCCTAATGAAATTAATATTTTGATAATATAATGTATTAATAAACAAAACTTGATAGGGTCGACATCCAATTTCTCTGCATAGCTATTTTATTTTATTTATTAGATTTATTTATTTTATTTTTTATTTATTTTTTTTTTAATTATATACATTTTCATATATAACAATAAAGGAAACTCCATAACTACAAAATACTAATTCGAGGTTACCTGTTGATACCCTGTCTACTGAACTTATGCAGGAAAAAAAGATGGTATACCCAACTTTGGCATTTTATATACATATTTTACTCTCGATTGGTAATATATTTATCTGGAAACTCGATAACTACATTTATGTAATAAAATTAACAACTTTTAACTTTTTATTAAAAATAGCTATGCAGGTAAATTGGATGTCGACCCTATCAAGTTTTGTTTATTAATACATTATATTATCAAAATATTAATTTCATTAGAAAACTCGATAGGTGAAGGTTGACCTAAGTCAGGATCTTAGACTATAAGAGGATGTTTGAAAAGATAATGATTTCGGTTTTATTAAAAATACTGTGAATAACCTATTTCTATAGTATGTATTTCCACTGGGTAATTCAATCAGAAACTCTCAGATTATAATCCTAACCACAAAAGTCTCAACATCAACAACAATACCACCAACAACAACGAAATTCTATTTTTGTTTACTTACAGATTTACTTATAACTTTTAACTTACATCAACGACAAAACCAACAATAACAAAAAATCGTTTATATGTCTACTTGAATAGTCTCGATTGAAAAATCGTTATCTAAGGTAAGTGTGAGACTATTTAAAAAATAAAATGATACAGATTTTGATAGAAAGTATAAATAAATAAAATATTAATGTTTAAAATTGATTAATTCACCTTTTGATTCTTTCGATGAAAAGTAAGCCGATAGGAATTTTTGTGCAGCATTATAAGTTCATGTCGATGAATTAATTGGTCTCCTCGAACACCAAATGATATAAGTAGTTAACCTTTGAAAGAATTAAATTATATTAAATCAATGAGTTTGATCATATACCAATAACTACTACTGCAAGTCCAAAAATTTCACCACCAAGAAAGCTAAGATGAAATTTTTTACAAAACTTATAAGAAATTAATGACAAAAATGTGAATAAAAGAAATATTTTGTGGAAACATAGCTGTTTAGTCACCTCCAGCAAGCCATCAGAAATGACAATAAAAAATCAAGATCTAATTATTTTGCCCCGTTAAATTAGTGAATGTATTAATACTAGTAATAGCTTGCACGAAATTTTATCTGGAGAGAGGTAGTAATAGTATTTGTATAATTAAATTTGTTCTTTAAGGAGGTCCTTTCGCTCTAGTTGAGTCAAAAGAAGTGTAGTATCTAATAATTAATCAAATAAGTTAAAATACGAATGAAAATTAATAGAATTAAAAAATTTTAAGTATGAAAGCCGTAAATGTTTGAAATAAAAATAATTATAAAAAATAATTAAATACAAAGTTAGTTTGATTTATTCAAATCAGCTGATAATAAGTCTTGTATGTGTTGTATTAATACTGTTTATGTTTAAATCCAAACTTAGCATTTATGTGATTTTTTAAAGTAAATTTCTCAGTAAATTCCTCGGTCATTGATATATTTTATTGCAAATAAAGAAACCTGCATGTTTCAAAAAGCTAATTTTTAGTTTTTTTTTAACTTTATATAATCAACTAATAGTAGTATAATTCAAGAGAAATTGTCAAAATCTTAATTTTCCATAAGACTCTAAGCAAATGTTTACATTTTCAAAAATTTGCTCGCTAATGTGTGATTGAAACTTTCGATATGAATTTTTGAATAAATTGGTTTTATTAAGTAGAATTTAAAATACAACAGGTTATACTTGGAGATTGGAGGTCTCAAGTCGAATGTGATCAAAACGAGCCTAAGACAAGCCTTAATGTTCCCACTGGACATCCGTCTTTATATACTAGATAAATGCTGAGTCTGTAACTCTCTCAGCGTGGGAATAGATAACACAATATCCTGACGTGACTCCTCCTTCCTCCGGGGAGAAATTTCATTATGTTTATATGAAATTTCTTCACAATTTAAAATATCGAGTTTACATTGTTATTTGGATTACAATCATTTGAATTCATATTATTTATATTACAATCATTTGAACAATCATTATTTATATCATTACAATCCATATTATTTCTTAATTTATTACATTTAATTATATCAACAATTTTTATTTTATATTTATTTAATACGTACAATATAATTAACAATATTATTATGATTATGATTATTACTATTATATATTGATTTTGATGGCTAGGCCATAAATTCAAGTCTACTTCGTCTATTTGCTTTATTTTCAAATCATTAAAATTAATCACTGACACTTCACTTTTATTGTCTATTAATTCTGGCTTTATAATTATTTTAGGCACAGGTAAATCACTAAATTTCTGAATTTTTTCATAGGTAATTATTTTGTTACTATTTATTGTACAATCATTATTTTTCACTAGATACACGCCATTATACAAATATTTTGATAAGTTTTTACATTCTAGTAAGGTTGTTTCATTATTTCTTATAAAGATGATTATATTATTTGTATCAGGAATTATACTTATTCCAGGGTAAAATTTTAATTTATATAATCTACAATATTCAATCTTATTTTCTTTGATAAGTCTGTAAATGCATGGACTTATTTTAAAGTTTGATATTTTGCAATAATAAATTTCATTAGAGAATAAACAATTTCTGGCGGTACTTAATTCGTTATTTATTTTTAATAGGTCCTGTTTTGTTTCGTTAATTATGTAATTTTGTTTATTATAAAATATTGGTAAAGGAATGAATTGAATCACTGATGCGTTCGTATTTATATATTCGGGTATTTTTAAAATTACGTCTACGAGTTCATTCTCAATTTTACAAATGGGTTTCACGAACTGTGTGGCTTCCCAAAATTCTCGAATTTGATTACTATTTTATTTTTATTTTATAATTATCAATTAGGTTTTTTCAAATCTCTATTAAAATTCATCCTTGGTATCCCAAAAATCTTTTCATTTATACCTATAAAATTAACTGTTTATCATTCTATTTCCTTAAATTGTTTACTTTTAGATAATTATTTGTGCTCGTTATTTATTATATATTTTAAATTGCTATATTGCTAACTAATTAAATTATTCATACTTGATTAATCTATAGTAGCTATCATTAAATATATTCCTACGCTTTGCATCTCTCGCTTTGATTATCCTTTTGACTTAAATCTTAGATTTCATTACCTCATCGCGTTATCAACTGGGTCAGTAATATTATTTGTTCTCTCTCTCTGAAATAAACGCTTTCTCTAGCTATTACTACAATAGATTCTAAATCGTTATTTAATATTTTATCGATTTTCTTTTATATGAACTTCGTGTTCGGGTGCTATCCTGCTTAAGGCATCCGCCACTACATTTGATTTTCCCTTTATATATTTTATATCGTAATCGTAATTTTGCAACTTAATTCTCCAGCGCATTAATCTTGAATTTGCATCTTTTAAATTAAATAACCACTCAAGGGGTTTGTGATCTGTATAAATTATAAATTTTCTTCCATATAGATAATTATGATGATAATGGCAACTCCAAAGTACCGAAAGTAGCTCGCGTTCGGTAGTAGTGTAATTTTGTTCTGCTTTTGTTAGAGTTCTCGAAATATAAGATATTGGTCTTTGATTTTGGCTTAACACTGCTCCTAATGCAAAATTTGATGCGTCTGTGGTTAATTCTAATGGTTTGTTTAAATCTGGATAAATTAGTATCGGGGGATTACTAATTAATCTTTTGCATTCTTCAAAAGCCTTAATATAATCTTTATTTTTAATATCTATGATCGCTCCTTTTTTTAAGTAATTATTCAATGGTTTAACTATTTGCGAGAATCCGGGTATAAATTTGCGGTAAAAGCCTATCGCGCCCGTAAATTGTTTAATTTCTGTTCGCGTTTTAGGGATAGGATAGTTATTTATTATTTCTACCTTTTTAGCTAGGGGTTTGATTCCTTCGTCTGTTACTAAGTGTCCTAAAAATTCTATTTCCTTTTTCACAAAGTCACATTTTGTATCTGATATTTTTAAATTATATTTATCCAATGCTTTAAAAACCTTTTCAATATTATGTATATGTTCTTCTAAAGTTTGACCCATAATAATAATATCATCTAGATATACTAAACAAATATTTTCATCAATTAATTCTTCCAAAATATTATTCATTAATCTTTGAAATGTCGCGGGGGCATTTTTCAATCCGAAGGGCATTCTAAGGAATTCGTAATGCCCGTTTTCTATAGTAAATGCTGTTTTTTCTATCGACTCTTCGTCCATTTGTACCTGGTGATAACCTGATGCGAGGTCAAGGGTTGTAAAATATTTCTGATTTACGAATTTTGTTAACATATCGTTTATATTAGGTATTGGGTATTTATCTTCAATAGTACATTCATTTATTTTCCTCAAATCTAATACTATTCTAACTTTTCCATTTTTCTTTGGTACAACCCAAATTGGGGAATTATATGGACTCGTACTGGCTCTAATAATATTATTTTTTAACATTTCTTTTATTTGTCTTTTTACTTCTCCTTGATAAATTATGGGGTATTTATAATTTTTTGTATAAGTTGGGTTCTCGTGGGTAGTTCTAATTTTATGTTTAATTGCGTGTGTGTGCGTTAGTGGGGTGTCCTCTGAATATATTAAATGACTGTATCTATTTAACAAATTATTTACTAGTTTATTAATTTCCATTGTACAATATTTTTCATTCATATTTATTTCGCATTTTAAATTCGGTCCCAAACTGTTTATTGTTTGGTCGTCCATTGACACCTTACCCTCTGAATTTTTTCCATCTTTTACCCTATGTGAATACTGACATAAATTAACTCTCTCTGGGGTATTTTTAATTTCTTTCCTAATTTTAATTTTTACTCTTTTGTGTGTGGGTTGATGAATTAGTTTTTCATCCCTTAACATCTGATCTTTTGTTTTCGTTAACTGGCTAACATTCTTTTTCCTTACCTACGTATTTTTTATTAATTATTCTATTATTTATCTCAGGTTTATTGACCTTATTTTCAATATTAATCTTACTCTTTAATTTTTCCCATGGTTTGTTATCTTTATTTTCGCTATCCTCGCCTCTATCTAAGGGTTCATATTTCTTTTTAACATCTGTGGGCTCTGTTACAATATCGTCTACTATTTCCTCTTTGTCTAGGCTACTAAGTGAATCACTGCTCGTATCATCACTTTTGTGGGAAAATTTCTTATCTAACTCGTTAATATGATATTTGACTTTATATTTCTTACTCTCGTATGTAATTTCGTCATCCTTAAAATTCCACGCAAATTCTAATTTTTTGATTGCGTCTAACCCTATTAAAATATCGAAGTCCTTATGAAAATCAATTATTAATGTTTTTATATATTCCTTTCCTAAAAATTTTACATATGTGTATTCTGTTATTTTCCTGGACCCATTAATAGATTTTATAAAATTATCCTCTTTAAACTTTGTATATAAATTAGCTATCTCTGGTTTTATTAAGTTTACAGTAGATCCTGTATCTATTAAAACTTTTAAATTCATCCACTCTAAATATGGTAACGATGATTTTTCATTTATACTGTCCCTATATTCGAAATTATTATAATTAATTTGGGGTGTTATGTGAGTTCGTTCTCTCGGGGGCCTCTTCCTAAAAAATGATTTTCTCTTCTTTCCTGACCTGATTGATTCTGAATTGTCTGTGTGGACATTGGGGTTTGATTAAAATATTGTGGACGTGGGGGCCTGTAATTATTATGATTTCTATAATTATTAGAGTTTTGATAACCATTTTGATAATTTTGGAAATGGGGTCTGGGTTGAAAATTCTGTCTAGGTTGAAAATTCCTAGGTTGAAAATTTCTGTAATTTGTATTATTATAATTATTATTATTTATTTTTGGTTTGCCCTCAACTGTTAGTGCATTCGTTCTATTGAGAATGTACTCATAAACCTCGTATACTGAACCTAGATTTTGTGCTAAAACCTGGCTTGCTGTGGGTTCCTTTAATGTTTTTATAAAAATTTGTGTGGCATCTTTAGAAAATTCTTTAATTAATTCGGTTTTAATATCTGTTTCAATATTTCTAGCGTTTATTCGGGAATTATACTGGGTCATTAATTTGTTTATTTCTACATAATTTTTCTCAATACCTAGATTTTTATTCGTTAGGGAAAATAATTCTACTTTAATTGTATTTTCATTCTTTGGCGATTTGAATAAGTTTCTTAATAAGATTACTAATTCATCCCAATTTCTGACATGATGGCCTAATATTTTATGTCTAGCTTCTCCTATTATTTGATTCTTGATATGTAATAAAATTAAATTTTGTTGATCAATAGGGACTTCACTAAAATTTCTTACTATCGCCTCAGTATTTTCAATAAATTCCTCCAATAATTCAGGGGAACCGTTATATTTAGGAATCAATTTTAAAAGTTCGGAATGGGATAATGTAGCCATTGTTTATTCTTTTTATAATTATTTATTATTTATTTAAATCTGTTAAATCTTTCTAAAGCAATTACTATTATTTTATATTAGTATTATTTTATTTATAATATTAATTTTTTATTTATTTCAACAATTATTTATTTATTCATTTATCTCAATTTACTTTAATATTTATTTCAACTCATGCATTAATCTCTACAATTATGTATTTATTTATTTATAAACCTGTTAAATCTTCTCCGAACAATTCTATATATCTTTTTACTAATTTTTCCTGTCTTTTATTAAATTTTTCTATACGTTTAAATATTTTATTAAAATAATGATCGATTCTACTCTGTGTTTTGCTCATACTCAATATTAATTATTTTATTTCATGCATTAACCTTTATTTATTTATTTATTTATTTAACAATTATTTATTCACTTTTCATGCATTAACCTTTATTTATTTCTTTATTTAACATTTATTTGTATTATTATTTAACTTTCACAATTATTTTATTATTTTATTTATTTATTTAGTTTTAACGTTCAATTTATGGGCCGTGTAACAGTACGGTTGACCGGAAGGATGTCTGTTCGTTTCTAACCTTTGTGTTGTATTCTCCGCTGACGATGCTGACTGCGCCCTTGGGAAGTTTCGGCTGTATCTTCCTCAGTATTTGTGTGATGTCCCGCAGCTCGAAGTCCACTCCTCGTTAAGGCTGGTGGCTTCCTATCGCTCCGAATTGGTTGGCGATTGGCTGACGGTTGTCAACGGGTTGTCGTGGCAAGGCGATGATAGGTTTTTCGCTAGTAAACAGCTTAAGAGCTGACCGTCCGTTGGCACTGCGACACGGACGTCGGGCGATTCCCAAAGTGGCTTTCGAAATTTTAGGTTTTGGCCTACCGAAATCCGGGGTTTTTGGGTTTTGTCCTACCGACTGCCGCCAATTTTATTCTTCAGTATCGTAGATTTCAAAAAAAAACGATATGAATTTTGAATAAATTGGTTTTATTAAGTAAATTTAAAATACAACAGGTTATACTTGGAGATTGGAGGTCTCAAGTCGAATGTGATCAAAACGAGCCTAAGACAAGCCTTAATGTTCCCACTGGACATCCATCAGCATATACTAGATAAATGCTGAGTCTGTAACTCTCTCAGCGTGGGAATAGATAACACAATATCCTGACGTGACTCGCGCTTTCCACAATTATTATTAAATGAAGTATTTTTTGTTGAATATAATAAATAAACGTTTCAAAGGAATAAAGGGTAGAGTGTTGGGAGATTTAACGTCCGCGTTGGCACTCAATTACGACAAAATATTAATCAAGAGACCTATATTTTTAAATATTTTTTCAAATTCTTTGTTTAATAGAGTGTTTTTTATGATCGTATTTCACAATTCTGTTCATTCTTTCAAATTATTATTTAGATTTTTAGTGCGCATCTATTTGTGCTCTTCTAACAACTTGTTATGCTATGAAAATTAATAAATATGCCAAAATACACGGCGAAATTAATCAAAAAAATCGGTTGTCTGTAAAGTCGGTTTATGACGATTATTGAACGTGACAACGTCATGAAAATACTGATGGAATGGTATTTTCTTGTGATGTCACAATTCAATATCGTCAGTAAACCATTTTTACAGACAACCAATTTTGCAGAAATCTTCGTTCAGAAAATCATTTCAAATTACAAAATACTTGAATAAAATTTATTGTTTAAATTTCTACTCGACTGTTAAAATTTAATTTTTGATTTTATTATTTTATAATAATAAATTTTTATGACATTATTTCTTTCAGCAAGTAAACTGAAAAAAGTTGTTGTTCAATTAGTTACTTAATTATTTTTGCAAATTTAATTGTAATTTGTTGTAAAAAAGTAATAATTTTGAATAATTTATTATAAGAATAAATTGTGATTAAATTAATTTGTTCATAAATCTTAAATTTAAAATTTAAAATTTGGAAACATTATTAAAATTTTGTAACTGTAGCTTTTAAAAAGCCGCTCAATCTTTGTCGCTCGTTCCGCACTCTCCTTGCACTTCAAGCCTTAAACGGAACGCCTCCGAGCGAGTAACGCCGCATGAGTATCATGTTTTTTCGTGCTTGCAGCCGGCTCCATCGAATTATAAGACGATGTCACGTCAAAAATCACACCATTTATCTTTATTAGGTTGCCTATTAACAATATTGAAATTGCAAAACCGATATAAATAAATATGATTTAAATTTAAAAGGAAACTGCAACGCTAAAGAAAATATTTATTACTGAGTGGATATTGATAGAAGGCAATCCAAAATGTAAAAAAAGAAGATAGTTTTACCAACTGACGTTTCGGGGACTTATTCTCTCCTTCTTCGGGTTTGAAGGTCGTGAAGGAAATCCAATATGATATTCCCTTTCAAAACCTGAAGAAAGAGGGAATAAACCTTCGAAACATTGGATTTTATAAATAAAAAGATAGTTTAATTTTTTATGCTGATTCTGATACCATATACGAATTTTTTATGTTTCGGGGTTTTAAGATATTTTCATCAAAATTCCACGTTTTTGGACGATTTTTGTAGCTTTATATATAAGTTATGGCAAACAATATTTAATGAAAATATTTTCTCTCCTTAAAATCAAAAAAAAAAGAAGATTGTTTTCTTTTAACGAAATATAATATATTCATTTTAAATATTGCTCTTCTATAACACTAGGGCTTCAAAGATTAGTCAAAATCGTCTTCTACGAAGTTTTGGCCAAAATTTCTCACAACCTTGAACTGTTCGCAAAAATCAATAAAAATGTCATGAGAATCTGTGTAAAAAAACTATGCTAGGATCAATCGAATGTTTTCTATATTTGATTCAATCACCCGAATGAAATGTAGGAATTTTTGTCAAATATTGAGTGAAAAATAATATTTGAGCTTATTTTGAATATTTCTCGCTTGAAATAATGATCTTAAATAAATTTTTATAATTTTTCTAATTAATATATCAAAGAATAATTGCTATATCAATGAAATTGTTTTTGACCGCGCTTATTTGAAAAAGATATTTATCACGGAACTACTGCGATTACGCTATTATTGAAGTCTGCGGGTCTGGACAAGAGAAAAAAGATGTGATCCACTTAGCTACAATCCAACGTCATTTCGCGTATAGCCACTAGACATTCATATGGATCAGCAAGTGAATTTGAAATCTCAGATGTTATATATTTAATCTCCCAGTCCAAGAGCGCTCGGTCTATTAGCATGTATGTTAGATGCATGTCATTAATTAATCGAATGTTTTCTACATTTGATTCAATCGCAGATACAGCCAAGGGAATTTTGTCAAATATTCTCATTGATATATCAATTTATTCTTTGATATATTAATTAGAAAATTAGAAAAAATTTATGCTAGAATCAATTAGTGTCTGATCCAAAATTTTTATTTACGCAGGATTATTTTTTACATTGGATCTTGAAAAAATAAGTATCACAAATATAAAATATCAAGAAAAATGCCCCATAAAAATTACAATATAAAAATACGATATTAGAATGATTTTTTTCTCCATTATAATTTAAATTTTCTATAATTTACACAGGCTGACGCGTCATGTCATACATAATAAAAACAATATGAGCAAGTGATCGAAGCATCATATTGAATAAAAATTCTAGTTCTAACATTGATGTTTTCTTTCTGGAAATTTAAAAAAAATGCATTTTTCCTCATATAACTAAAAATCTTTGAATTTCCATTTGTTAATTCATTTTGATAAAATAAAATAATTGAATTAAAAAAAGAGATTAAAAGACAAGTAAATTATTATTGCATATCAGTTTATTTATTTCGAAAAAAACCACTCCTATATCTCTCTAATATTATTCTTATTAAATAAATAAATAAAAGATGTATTTCTTTTGAATTAAAATGTCTCTATAAAAATTTTACTAAAATCTATTGTACATTTTACATCCTTAAATATTATGGCAAAATATATATTATATTTATATTAGGTTATATAGAAGAAAAGGTGAAAATTTATTACCGAAAATTTTACTATTATTATTATTATGCTAAACCAGTAAAGAGATCTAATATTTTTCCCAAACTAGTAAAAATGTAATCTAAATTGGGTTATTATTACTAAATATATATAAAAATGAAAATATGTTGATGTTACATACTAAATACATATATATATACATAGTATAATATTTTTGAAGTGAAGCTTATTTGATTTATTATGATATCGTTATATCTCCCCAAGCGAGGCGCTCTCGCCATTCCTCGATACTATAAAATATTATTATATAAATATTGTACAGGAAATATTCTATAAAATCGTCTAATAATAAAGTATATGATATTATGAAGTTGATCATAAATAGAATATTTGCCTCCTGAGTCCAAACGATCTGCAATTCGGGAAACTCCTTTAGTGGAATATGCTTTTAAATAAAAATAATATTCCTCGTTAACACCTTGGCTGTAGGCTCAAAAGAAATAAAAATTATTTTTCACTCATAAGCTCGTTGTCCAAGTTTTTATTAAATTCAAAAAGAAAGATAAAATTGAAGAAAATGTAATATTTTCTAAATTCAGTAAGATATGCCAACTTTATAAGATATAAACACTATAGGTGGGACCTACTTTCAGTGTATGTATACATGGATTATAAATAAATAAAATAAATAAATATTTGAAAAAATGTTTAAAATAGAAAACTATTAATAAATCCAACTATTACTTATATGAATATAAAATATTAAATTTTGATAAACATTAAAATTGCTGTATATTTATTTAGGGTTATTATGTTTTTGGAAATTTTCGAATTTTTATTCTCCAGAGACTCATATGGTTCGATATAGTAAAAAAAAAATATTTTCCAAGTTTTAAGCCTCTAATTCAATTTTGACCTGTGCCCCACAGCGATGTCAAATTTTCCCAACATGGGGTTTTGTATACTACTACTCTGTATACTTTATACTCATAATATAGCTATCATTCATAATTTTTACAGATAATTTAACTATTATATATTTGGAGTTACATCTAGATAAAATACTGCTATATCTAAGCGTTAGTAAGTTATAGGATCCAAAATTATAATAGATAAAAATATATAAAAATTTCAAGGATAGCTACTAATATAAGGATAAATCCGACAGAGTTTGAAATTCTGCAGAACCATTACTTTTGCCGGAATAAAAAATTGATCGTTCATGCCGCCCCATGTTATTTAGATGGGAAACTTACATTGCTGTGGAACAAGACGATGAAGTTAAAGAAAACTTGGGGAGTATTTTTTTATTTTATTTTCAATTTTATGGTCTCTGGCCTTTATAAAAAATCCAGTCTTCTAGCATAAGGTACACTGTTCACGTCGGATGGGTAATAGTAAGTAAAAGTAATTGATAGTAATTGCCTCTCTTCAATTTGCGGAGACGACCTTTATAGGCGTTGAGCCGACATCTAGGGCTGCCGGCCATTCTTCAGGCCTTGAAACAGCCAATCGGCGCATCTCGTTAATATGGCCAATCCGGGTGCAGCTGGGTCATAGCATTTGTCTGGATGAGGCAAAGGCCGCAAATTGAGGGGCTTAAAGGCGGCAAATTAGGCAAAGGGCTGTAATTGAGGCAAGGGTGGCAAAATGAGGCAGGGTAACAGATGAGGTACGGGTGGCAAATTGAGGTAAGGGTGGCAAGAGTCATCTTTGTCTTGGGAATAACGACTTGCATTTACAATTCTTATTATTCTAAACATTATTATAATGGTGAAGTTTAGTATTGGCACCTGAAGAGGTTGCCAGATATAATTAATCTAATGAATTTATAGAGGTAGGATGTGATATCGGCAACTGGATAGTTGCCGGGTATATTACGCTTTTAATTTTCTACACATAGTCTATTTTAATAAATAGTTTATTTAATATCATCTAAAAAATATTAGAGTTTATAAATTTTATAATAAAAATTTCTGAAGGAGGAAATCATCGTGATTAGGGACTTGAAACCATATATCTCTATAGGAGCAGTTAAGTCCCCAGCCTTCCTGGATAAGGGCTGCTCTTCCTCACTTATTGAGCCTCTGCATATTTTTATTCAATCTTTCCGCCTAGAAAGTTCTCTCCCAAATTATGGAAAAAGACTTCCATCACTCCAATTTATAAGAACGGTTCTGTTAACAATATGCAGAAATTACTGAAACTTCAGTAAAAATCGCTTAGCTTGATGCTATTTACCTAGATTTTAGAAAAGGCCTTAGACCTCATCAACCATAAATTTTGTTATTAAAGCTAAGACATTATAATTTGCCTATTAATATTATTCTATGGATTGAAAAATTATCTCTCTAACAGATTTTCCTGTGTTCGGATTAATGGTGCTGAATCGAGAATATCTAGCACCTTCTGGGGTCCCTCGGGGTAGTCATCTCGGCCCTTTACTATTTCTCTTATTTATTAATGACTTGGCCCTTGTAAATCTTTATAGCAATATGCTTTTATTTGCTAATGATATTAAATTGTTCTTTGAAATTAGTGATGTTCAAGATTGCACAAAAGTACAAATGATTTGAATAAACTAATTAACTGAGTACAAAGAGAAAACTTATTCTTTCGCAATTTTGATAAATGTTTCTCGATTACATTTTCCAGAAAAGAAGATTTTATTTCTTTTGAGTACCAGCTGAATAACAATTCATCCTGTATCCGAACCACTTCCATCAAAAACCTCAGGGTCACATTTGACTCTAAACTAACGTTCAATGAACATATAACCAAAGTGGTGAGTAAGGCAAATCGAATTTGGGGATTCATCATTCGCAACACTAAATTCTTCACAAACACGACTAGTATCAAGCACTTGTACATAAGCTTGGTTAAATCCGTATTGATCTATGCATCAGCCATTTGAAGACCTAATTTGAAAATGAATAGGTATATCAAAGGCTTGAGAGAGTTCAGCATAAGGCGTTGAGGCATCTTGCGTATCTATCTGGGAACCTTATGTCTAGATTTGACCAGGATTATACAGAAATTAGTGAAACCTTTAGTCTACCAACAATTCTATCATCTATGGTTGCTTCTGACAATGTATTAACTTACAAAATTATATCGAACAGAATTCATTGTCCAAAACTAAAGTCCTTTTTCAATTTAAATAATCCTACATATGTACTTAGACACAACCAGCCTTTCTAGCCTAATGTACCAATCACGCGTCACGCTGAGAACAATCCAATCTATAGACTCTGTGTTTGTTATAACGCTCTTTCCTTAAGAATTAGTGTAATAGATTTGGCTTCTCATCCTAATAGAGTGACTAAAGGAATTAAAGAAATCTATGATCTTATGATTAAGCTTTAAAATCCAAAATTCATTTATTTGTTATTTACACAATTACTACATATTACCTATTATATCTCTCTGTCTTTCTACATTATGTGTATAATATTATGTTTAAATGTAACCAATTTGTAAAAGACTATAACGTAAATCGAAAATAAAATAAAATAAAAAATAAATAAAAATAAAATAAAATACGGACAAAAATTTTATCCCCCTTTAATACATAATAATTGTATAACTACATACATTTTATTTATTTAACAAACACAAAGGAACTTCAATCCAAAAATATTTCTATTCAATAAAATATGTATTATTGAAATGTATAGTACAGGTAGTCGTATATAAAAAATGTTTTAATTTTTTGCTTTGTTTTTATTATACTTTGAAAAACTTTTTAAAATCATCTGATGGTAAATATGTGTAGTGGTACTAGTATATGTATCTAAATTTTTTTGTGTTAGTGAATGTTTGGTACGTGTGTACTGTTTACAAACACATGGGAGGACCGAGGGAGTCTAGTTCGGAGATGTCGCCACCGTCGTGTTCCGTGCCAAGAACCCGCGGCGCCACCCCCATTGCCACCCCCATCTCTCGTTTTCTAAGGAAAAGGGTGTCACCGTTCATTAAAAAAGCCAGAAGCCATTTAACCGGAAGAAAGTCCTACAACCTTAACAAAAAATAGACTTCTATTAATTAAAATCGATACATTTTCTTATTAAGTAAATACACCTAAAAAAAATCAATAAATAAAAAATAAATTGAAATTATTTTTAAAATTCAATTAGTCATAATAGTCCAGTCAAATTGTGTTTTTATCAGGAAAGTTTTAGGGTAGTTCTGATTTTTTTTTGCACGCTTTGGGGCGCTAAAAATCAAATCTGAGGTCTCCCACCAAAATTTCCTACGTTGCTTAGAAAATGCAAAAAAGTTGAAAATTTCCATTTTTTGGCGGTTTTTTCGCTTATAACTCGAAAACTATCAACTTTTGTAAATAATAATTTCTATTCAAAATGAAAGGTTATAAATAAAATTTCCTTCGCATTTTATTATTTTAGGTTTTTTCTCCGACCAGCCGTTCGGGCGGCAAGCGCAAAATCAAAGTTTTAAATAGTTTAAATTAAAAAGTGTTAGTAAACGTTCAATTCAACAAAATTTTCTAGAGAATGAAATGAAATCAAGTTTCTAGGATGATTGGTTTTTATTTATGAAGAAAAAAACTGCGATTTTTGCAAAAAATTTCAGTTTTCAAAACTTCAACCTCATTGCGTCACGGATTACCATTTATCAATTAAGATGGAATTTTATTTCAATTGTAGCAAATTTAATCTAGTTTAAAAATGCATAGAATGGTCTTTGTCAAAAACGTTCTCCTTCATGGTCAAAATGGGAAAATAAAAAAACTTTTGGTGGGAGACCTCAGATTTGGATTCGTCAGCGCCTCAAAAAACATATATGCAAAAAAATTAGAACTACTCCAAAACTTTTCCCATAGGAGCCATTTGAGCACATTTTTGACTGGACTATAATTTAAAAGATTGCCCTTAGGATTATAGAATGTTACCGCTTTTCAGGTATATTGACTACATTATAAGGGTGAGCGATCTATAGAGAAAGTAGACCCCTTCTTCTTTTTCAAAAATTGAAATATCACAGCGAACACACACATATTATAAATCTTTTAAGTTTTTCACTTTCATTGAACGAAATTGAAGTATATCATAAATATTATTTTAAATTACAAATTCCATTCAAAAACACCTGCGTGCATCTTGAATGGATCCCATTAAGGGGAATTCCCAGTGATTTAGTTATAACTATTTTAAAATGACTGCTTTTCCTTGGACAGGCAATATTTGAAAAGATGAGCAATAGTAATTCTATCGATACATAATTTTTTTTTGCTTAAATTTTTAATTTTGATTGATTTTCATATTCTTGTCCGATTTAACAAGAATAATGTTATTCAATATATTTGAAGAAATTTTCCATTTTGGAGAGAGAGGGAGTGGTAAAATTTTTAAATGATAATTAAGTGAAGGCTTGGCTCCAAGGATAGTGAAGAAAAAATTATTAGGTACATTTCAAATAAGATTTTTAAAACTAACGTTTCGGAGGATTCTTCCCTCCTTCTTCAGGGTCTATAAATCAATATAACAAAATTGTCAAAAACGAGATTTAGTCCATCATTCAATTTATTCATAATAATATACTTATATAAATACATATACCAAATATAAAATTTTGTAATATTTAAAAAAAAAAAAAAAAAAAAAAGAAAAAGAGAGAGAGAAAAGAGGAAGAATCCTCCAATGGAAATGGGAAAAAGAGAATGACAGTCCAACAATATCACCAACATTGGAAATGTAATAATTTTTGTTCACTATCATGCGACACGCTACATTATACAGAAAATGTTGAATATTTTATGGGAGTGTTTGTGTGTGAAAAAGTTATGGAGCAGATTATAAATTTTTAAATTTTTAAATTACCTCCTAAAGAAAAATAATTTACAAGTAAGATTTTTGTGTCTGCTTGGTTTGATCACACTCGATAGCTCAAGAATGGTAAATCCAAAGAAAAACTGGTCGATTTTGGGATTTCGACCTTTAGAACTTCTAGCTCAAAATGCAATAGTCAGAATAAAATCGAATTGTTCATTTGAGGGAACTACCGAATGATTGTAGCCATGAAACCTGACAAAACTAGAATGAAATTTGATTCCAATCAAAGTTTATATTAATAAACTCTCATACAGAAACATAACATTTGGAAAGAATGCCGAGTCTTGAAAAAGTTTTCAATTTTTCCTCTGATCGAACTTAATTTTTGCCGTGGAAAACTATCAGTTTCATCACTTCTCCTCTTAGAGCCAGATTACTTCTTATGTCGGTTTGTAAAGTCTTTGTTAAGTAGACAAACGGTCAAACCTTAATATTCACCAAGTGCCCGGCCAGATTGCCAATCAGATGAAAGTGCGTGTCATCTGATTGGCCGCAGCTCGGGCACATGGTGACTACTAAGGTTTGGTGGTTATCAACTTAAAAGACTTCAAAGCTCGACAACTCTAGGTCACTCGACTCTTCAATTTATAAAAAAAAACTGAGCACTAACCTAATAACTTAACACAATATAAGTTTCTCCATCCTGTTTAACATGAGTCTTTGTATAATTACAATTTCTTATTATAGTAAAGCTATTTTATTAAGAATAAAAGAAAACTGGAAAATTTTAATTATTTCTAGGTTTTACCTCAAAAAATTTCATAGATTTTAGACTGAGGTTTAAGTATCAAAGCCTAAATAAAAAAATTCAAATATTTGTCTTAAAAATTAAACTAAAAATATTGTACTAAATTCATTTGTTCGTCTGTAATTGGCATAACAGAACTAGCAATACATCATAATTGTATATTTTAGTGGCGTAAAATCTGCATTCTAATCTATTAAGAGCCATATCTTTCAGCCACTGTGAAAATAATGGCATTCTTCTTATTTGCCGAGTGTATAATAACGCTAAGCTTTTTCATGTTACCAATTACGGTGGTAAAAGATGTAAACAACAATTTCCAGCTAAACACAAATATTAATTAGAGCAAAATAACAACAAGGCGGCCATACTGCATTGTAGATATTCACTATAATAAAATGGAATTATTTCGTTCGCATTGCTTCCTACGCTCTAAGCCAACTCGGATAACAAAAATACTGCAGAAATAAAGATGAAGATTTTTGGAACGAAGTGAACTTATGGGACGCCTCGAGGTGGTACCTAGTCTGTGAAAAGTGTCCGTAACGTTAAATAAAAACAAGCGAGCCAATGCTCATGCGCGCGCATCCACTCAGCCACTGGGGGCGGGGCTCAGCTTGCTCTGGTCGAGAATCGATGCTGTTCGATGTTGAATCTTTCGATTCAACGAGTATTGATATTTCATTACCTCCTCTACCTCTCTGCTTCTATTTATCGAAATAATCCTCTTTAAAAATTTTATTAATTTAATAGACAGAATAATAGAATTCAATAAAATGGCATCAATTCAGAGACAGAACATTCAGAACATTTCGTTATTCAGCAACAAATAACAAAGGTGTGCTTACTTAATTAATAAATAAATGAAAATGAAAATGAAAATAAATAAAAGAATATTGCAATAATTCTACTAATTTATTTAATATATTTCCATTAATAAAGAAGAAAATAATCAATTAAAAAATCTACTAAAAGGTAAGCGTTATATATTAATCGTGGGTGTATGTGTAAAATCCCCGTGAATCCCTAATTGATTTCATAACTAATTCCTATAATTTATTTATTTATTTATTAATTGAATTTTATTATTTATTTATTCTATTTAAGGAAATAAAAATTAAAAGAAGAAAATTCATAGGAATTTGATTTCCAACAATTTGATATAAGATTGTTATTAAAATATCTAAGATTATTTATTTATTTATTATTAGAGTATCTATTAGTTAGATATTTATATAATATACTGAGTAAAACATTGTGTAAATTCATATACTGTTTTTCTCAAATTCAAAAATATTTCCAAACAAGTTTGTTCCCAGTACCCACACTCTCCATCCCCCTCCCTCGATTAGCACTCATGGATTTAATTTTAACATTTTTTTATTTTATTTTTCTTTGAAGGAAAGAAATACGAAAAAAAGCCAGTACCAAAAAAGGTATCGGGAACGTGAAAAAAAAAAAAACAAGGAGTACAGTATATAATTTATATACCGTATATTATATATATTATAATATTTTGCAGTGTAATTTTAAATACGACTGTAAAGTTAGTAGACATCAGACGAGAAATTAATGATTTTATAATCAATTTCAGTATCAAATATAAAAAAAACAAATAGGCAATATAACAAGAGTATCGACAAAGAATAAAAGAAAAAAATACAAAAGATCCAAGGTATGGTATGAAAATTATATACATTTTTAATAAATTTATTATTACCATTAATAATATAATTAATTTTAGTACTTACTACTATCGATGCTGTTTTCTCGAGATATTTGGCAAAAATCGAATCACAAATATATATATCTTATTTTAGTTACCATAAAGCTATAGTTTCTATGATAGAACATAATTAGGCTTAATTATTATTATTCATATAATACCTGTTTCTTTTTGTATATTATTATTATTATATATTATATATTTTTATAAATCATTGTAAATAAAATAAAGGTGTTAAGATAATTTTATAAAGTAGTTTCTTTGCTTTATCGATAAAAAAAATCATAATAAAAATGTATACCCGAATAATTATTTTTT
>JALMQS010000153.1:16255958-16273652 GCA_024734495.1 Forficula auricularia | reverse complement strand
AGAACGCGCAGCCTAATTTTTTTGTATCAATTTCCTAACGTTCGGCCATTTGGGCCAACTATTATTAGTGTAATAATTTTTATAAAAATTTTGTCATTCCTCCAGAAATTGGCCACCAATAAAATGCCGAAAACGTTTGCAAAATTGGTAAATTAAAGAAAATTTGGCTGCGTCTCTTTATTTTAAACCTAAACAAATAATTACCACAACTATAAAAAACTCCTTTAATAAATAATATATTAATATTTGCTTTAACCTATTAGTGGGTTTTAAAATTAAAAAATAAAAGTTAATTGAAAATGTAAACAATCTTTTTATTGAGATTTTTCATCTGTCAATAATTACTTTAATTAAGATTAGATTAATTAAGATTAAATTTCTCGAGGTCCAGACCTATCCAGATCGCTTTCTCATCTTCAAAACTTGTAAATAGATTTTGTTTCATCAAAATCGGTAGAGCCGTTTTCAAAATAGAACAAAGATACTAATATATATATAAACAATTTTTACTCGTTAATATGAGTAGATATAAAGGGACTGGGACCTCGGGATGCACGCCGGGTACAGCATAATATTAGCTTGATGCATAATTATGGAACGTTTATATTGGCGCATTATTCTTTGTGGCGTTTTGTTTATTTTTTATAAAAACAATCTTCTCTATTTATAGTTAATAAAAATGCGTGTCGAAAACCATATTCATATTCGTCATTTTATGCTCTACCACTACGAGAAAGGATGGAAGGCAGCACAGTCATTTCGCGATCTCAATAAACTTTTTGCTTGAAAAAACAATTACTGATAGTGTAGTACGGAAGTGGTTTGCCCTTTTCAAATCGGGTGACACTAGTTTGGAGGATAAAGAAGGAAGAGGTCGGCCATCGGATTTTGATGATCGAACACTTCTAACAGCCGTGGAAGAGGATGAAAGCCTTACAACACAATTGCAGGCTGCAGACTTCAATGTCGACCAATCAACGATCGTTCGACGCATAAAAGCTTAACAAGGTATGGAAATTTGCTGGATGGGTCCCCCACGAACTCTCCGAAAACAACAAGGCTGATCGCGTTCGAATTTTTTACCGATTTGCTGCAACGAAACAAACAAACCACATTTTTTGATAATCTTGTCACTAGGGATGAATTTTGGCTTCTCTTCAAAAACATCAAACGAAAAAAAGTTTGCGTATCGCCAAGTGTTTCGCCCAAAGGAATTCGAAAGCCGTCCATTGTGAAGGCTATGTGGTGTGTGTGGTGGGACAGAAGCAAGAGTATCCACTGAAATCATCTCAAATGGCGTTTGTTATTGGTTTAACGACGCGGATGAACAACAATGGCGAATCTGGACAACAACGGCAACGATTCAACATAAACAGTGACATCTACCTGGCCAACACGACCGTCTTCACGGTGCAATCGAGCAAAGAAACCATCGTGTTCCATCACAATAACACGGAATATCATCCTCGTCCTTTAATACTAATGCTGGAGTTCCTCAGGGGCTCAGTCATTCTCCCACGCTCTTTTATCTATCTATATTAATGACCTATTAAATCTGCCCTCCAATCAATACATTGTTGCGCTGACGATTGCACCTCACAACTCAATCCTTACTAGACAATCGCGCAAACATAGCCTCCTCAATAAATTCAGAATTAAGCATACTAAAATGAGAGGATCTCACAAGTTGGTAAACTTTATTGCTGAAAGTGGCTACAATGCTGCTGAATTTCTAGGCGCGCAGATAGGAACCTTCCGGACATTTCCTTTGATTCGAGCTCGTTGGAATTTCGTAATAAAATATCATTGTTAGGTGTCTCCTTGGGTTCACAGCCTCTCTTGGAATGACCATATTATCTCAGTAGCAAAGGCTGCAGCATGTAAGCAGCTTTCCGGAGCAAACGATTTTTCACCCCACTCGCTCCTTATATTATACAAGGCTCAGTGCCCCTGTCTTGAATATTGCTCGCATTTGTGGAGAGGGGCCCCAAGTATTCTCTTGAAACCCTGGACACCAATTCAGAGACGAGCTATCAGACTGATGAAGCGTTCCTCGGCAGCTTTAACGATTTGAATGAACTTCACGGGTTAGGTGGTTTTTGTGTTGGGCATTCGATCTGCCACGGTCTCATCTTCGGCTAAATTGACAGTGACGGTTCTGAAGTAAAGGAAGTATCCATTTTTAGGGACCTTGGAGTAACATTTGATCGCTCGCTTACCTTTGTTGATCATAATCACGCTATGAAGCTCCTTGGCTTCATCATTCGTAATACAAAACATTTCTCAAACATATTTACATTGAAGAATTTATATTGTTCGATAGTAAGAAGTGGATTGGAGTATGCAAGTCCGGTGTGGTCACCCCATTGCAAAATTCATATCCAAAAGCTTGAGCGGGTGGAGCGAAAATTCGTAAGATATGTTGCCTTCAAACTCCATATCCCGATGATGAATTTGTCTTATCAACACATATATTTCACTTTGCATCTCTTACCTCTTAGTCTGAGGAGAGAGCAAAGCGATTTCCTCTTTCTATATAGTCTTATCAATCACAGAATAAACAGTAATCAGCTTCTGGAAATGGTCACTTTCAATATAAATACGCACATGACGCGAAATCCACGATTGTTTTTTACTCCATGCCATAAATATTCATATCTCAAATATTCCGGTATGAATCGGATTCTGGACACTGGAAATAACCATAGGGATGTGGACGTATTCGCGACTTCGAGGGATAAGATTAAGAAATATTTTATGTGTAAATTTAAGACTGCTTAAATAAAATTGAACTATTCACTTTTTGGAATATATAGTATAATTGTTTTATCTATTATAATAAATTGTAACTCTAATATTTAAGCAAGTATATGTTTGTTTTTTTTCTATTCATTGTATTATAAATATGTAATTAATGTACTTTCTGTAAGTGGGCTCATAGTCCGTACAATTGTTATAAATAAATAAATAAATTGTTTTTGATGGCTTTTTTGTTAATTTTAATAATTATTCACAGGTGGTTGTCCCGAGAAAAATGTATAATTACATTTTTATTCCATTTCCTTTTAATATACAATTGGTTTTTACTTTTTTTTTTTAATGATATTGATGTGAGAAGGAGATACACCAGAAGGTGGATCCCCTAAAGGCCTGTATGGGCTGGCCCCTCCATCGTGAAAAGAACAGAGTAGAAGGAAAAGAAGCCGGGATCACGGCCAATCTCAGAAACTTAGATACAATCCAATATCCAATTTACTAAGGTTTTTAGGAGCTTCGAGCAGTGGTAAATTCTCCGCGCGATAAATTCGGTTAAATTTATCTCCCACTTAATTTTTATTACCAGACCCTATACTTACAGAAAAAATGTCTGGGTATAGCCGGGAATCGAACCCGAGACCTCCGGGTTGCCAGTCAGTTACTCTGACCATTACACCACGGAGGCGGACAACTTTATTTAATATTAAATCCCACAAAAAGATCAGGGGTTCGGAGATTAATATATAGCTTTTAACTGAAGAAAAGCATCGCTCGTTGGCCAGGTACTATATATTATTTGTACTCTGCGAAAATCACGCTAGGAGTGATATCTTTTTAGGATATACTATCTGCCACGCCCGCCTCCGACGGGAACAGACAATGAACATCCTGGTGCAGCGAAAAAGTTCGAAGACGAGGAATTGCAGGCGTTATTGGATGAAGACCCAACCCAATCGCAACAACAATTTGCACAAACACTAAATGTGACCCGAAGAGCAATTTAAAATCCATGGGAAAGATCCAAAAGTATGGAAAATGGGTACGACACCAACTGAACGATAGACAAATGGAAAATCGAAAAACCATTTGTAAAATTCTGCTTCAACGGTTCGAAAGGAAATCTTTTCTGCATCGAATTGTCACGTGGGACGAAAAATGGATTTATTTTGAGAACCCGAAGCGAAAAAAATCATGACTTTTACCTGGTGAGGCCGGCCCATCGACTCCAAGGCCAAATCGCTTTGGCCGTAAGACAATCCTCTGTGTTTGGTGGGGCCAGTGTGGTGTGGTGTACTTCGAGTTATTAAAACCTGGTGAGACGGTGAATACGGATCGCTACCGACAATAAAATATCAATTTGAATCATGCGTTGATCGAAAAACGGCCGGAATGGGCCCGAAGACATGGCAAAGTTATCCTACAACATGGCAACGCACCGTCTCATACCGCTAAAGTGGTGAAGAACATATTAAAAGCATTGAATTGGGAAATATTATCGGACCCGCCGTACTCTCCTGACCTCACGCCGTTCGACTTACACCTTTTCGCATCGATGGGACATCACTCGCAGAGCAGCGCTTCGCCAATTTTGAAGAAGTCGAAAAATGGGCAAAATGTGTAGAATCCAATGGTCAATACTTAGAAATTTTTTTTTTGAGATTCCCTTGAGAATTAAGTGTTTTCTTTATCGAAAAACCGGCAAATTTCAACTAACACCCCAGGTATACTATAATACAATATTTGCCACAATCTGCCTAAATTATTTCAATAAATAAAAACAAGATAGCACTACATTCGACAATAGTGGTGCCTCTATGTTTACCGCACGGTCCCTATATGGAATTTCAAAAACATGTTTGTTTTTAATCGGTTTTTGGAAATTAACCCCGCCCATTTGTACTGGCTCTGGGTTTCATATAACACGGTTTCACATAACACAGCATTTTCTAGGAATTTATCTACTGTTTTATAGGAGAACCCTGGGTTAACTGTACTTCTTTTGATAGATGAATTCATTTAAAATCACGCGTAGATTATAAGGGTGGAAACATTGTAAGGCATGCCTCTAATAGTTCAAATTGTACCTCTAGTGCCTGTGTTTTTATGATTCGTATCTTAGGCTCTTAACATCAAGATGTAGCTCATAACTTGCCTATCAAGAGTCTGAAAGCAGAGGTTCTATACTTATTTATTAATGGCATAATATTAAAATTACAGATAGTGAGTTTTCAGGTTTTAAGCGTAGTTTCTGACAACAATGCTATTAATGGGAAAGCCGTCTTATTTTAGTCAACCCTCAAAGGGGAAATTTAAATGTGAGCATTGCAATCCGACGACCATGAATCGTCCACTATTCTATTTTTTTGAACATAAAACCCGAAAAAAGGACTTTTAATAATTAAAATTTTGACTAAAAATAAAATTGTTATTTCAATCCAATAAGAAAATTACTGGAAAATCAGCGAAAATTGCACAAAATAATTAATTATAATAGCGTTTGTACGTACTTTACTTAGTGATTTATTAAAAAGAAACTACAACATTGGCTTCTTACATTGACGAGGGCTCCATCAGATGTATTTGCCACGGGCACATACCGTAAAATATATAAACAAATTGATTTTTAAACTTCAAGTTTTAATTTTAATAAATGACATTCAATATTAAGAGCTTATTCGGCGGGAGAATCCGTGGACTAGTTGGTTAAACCGCTCTTCGCGTAAAGGAGAGAGACACGGGTTCGGGACCCGTCGGATCCTCAATTTATTTTTTCTTTTCTATAATCAAAAAATAATAAAATATTTATCTAAATGTAGAATTAACATAAGAAATTATTGATCATATTATTTAACTTTCGCGGTTCAAATTACTCTAGGTGTAACATATAGTTACGCCACCGGTCAATACTTAATATTTTATTACTCTCTGGTGCTTTTATATTTAGTCATAAGAATATATCAACATGTTTTTAATTCTTTTAGAAGACATGTTTTCTAGTTTTTAGTAAAGTTTTATTTAAATTGATAGAGTTTTTCTTTAGGAGACGGACTGGTATAAATATGCATTTGGATGTTGATGAAAGCAGTCCACGGTGGTTGTAAAAAAATAAGACTATAGAGGTTTTATTATTTTACATTTATTTGTTAAACCGACGTTTCGGAGATTTATTCTCTCCTTCTTCAGGGTAACAAAAAGTCAATGAAAGTGGTTCAAATCATAATTACTTTCTGTCTCCTTTGACAGTGCCAAGGGAACATTATAAAAATTTTTATATATAATAATTGATCAATTGCTTTTTACTTTATTTCTATTCGAGATGAAAATTTTTTATAATGTTTTTTTGGCATTGTCAAAGGAGACAGAAAGTAATTATGATTTGAACTACTTTCATTGACTTTTTGTTACCCTGAAGAAGGAGAGAATAAATCTCCGAAACGTCGGTTTAACAAATAAATGTAAAATAATAAATCTCTATAGTCTTATTTTTTACAACCACCGTGGACTGCTTTCATCAACATCCAATTGCATATTTATTTAAATATTTTCATAAATTGGCTACACTCCTGCCACCTCACGGAATGAATCTGAAACTTGACCAAAAACTCATGTTATATGTTGAGCTTATATCCGCCATATTACTCTGTCTGTCAATTTCTTTGGATTATTTATTTAAGAATATATTCATATATAATGGATAAATTTACAATTGTTGATATCAATATGATTCTCAATAATCCTAATAATTACCCAATTTATAATGGTTAGTATTATTAAATAATTTGAAATATCTCATCTAGAGAATAATTACCAGGTATTTATTTCTATTTTTTATATTAATGAATTTATAAACTATTTATTTCTGTTGGAGTAAATTTCAAAGAGTTATTATTCATGAAGAGAAATCAATGAGGTTCACCTCTGCTTAATACAGATTTAAAAGAATTTATTGTTCAAATATAAACTTCTTTGGTGCAAGCTGTCAAAAAATGAAAACCTATCACAGAAAATGTATACAAAATTTGGTTGAGTTTGGTCGAAAGGGCTAAAATTTTCTTTTTTAACCCCCCCCCCCCCCATTGTGGCTGCTTATTTTCAAATTTTTTTTAAGAAAAATGTCAAAAATTACATCCTCAACAAGATTGTTTCTAATGGAATTTACCGTAGAATTAACAGTTTACGAGTTATAATCAATGAGGTGATTTTACCCCTAAAAAGACCATGATAAGGTGATAAGGAGGTCTATCTGCCTACCCTGAAGTAATGCAAATAGCGGTTCCGGGGTAGGGTGAATCGGGGAATGGAGGGGTTTTAGTGGGTAGGAGGAGAAAAAAAAAAAAAAACCCTAAAAAGACCACTCTATTTGGCGAGTAAGAATTTGTCTTTCGGGGTGTGTGCTGATCACACTACAGTATACAAGGACGGATTTCCCACTAGGCACACTAGGCCAGTGCCTAGAGGCGGCACGGTCTGACGTTATAATTACAAAATTTTATAATAAAGAAATTTTAAAAAATATTTTTTTTTTATTCATTTTTATGTAATTTTATTCCTATTTTAAAAGTAAGAAAAAAAAGACTCGTTATTTAAATTGTGCTGTAAAAATTAGTGCTTAATTTTGTTTATATATATATTTTTTTTATTTCAAAAAAGATTAAAACTATTAAGTGGATATTGTGATGAGGCAGTCCAAAAAAGAAGAAGATAATTTACACTATCTTTTTATTCATAAAACCGACGTTTCGGAGGCTATTCCCTCCTTCTTCAGGGTTTTGAAATGTCAGTGAAGGAAATCCAATGCGGCATTCGGTCGGTTTTATGAATAAAAAGATAGTGTAAATTATCTTCTTCTTTTTTGGACTGCCTCATCAATATCCACTTAATTCATTTATCAGTCCGTCTCCAAAAATTACTCCAATCTGATTAAAACTATTTTGATAAAAAAAAAAAAAAATATGCAAAAACACCAATTTTTTCCTTCCGATTATTTAGATTTTAATTTTCTTTATTTTCTTTGAAAGAAGGACTGTTAAGCGAAATAAAAGTGGGTTATAATGAAAGCCAGCCCATTTATTCAATTTCCGATGTTCTGGAGACTTTTTCTCTCCTTCTTCAGGGTATTGAATAGTTATTGATGGGTGAGTATAACTCGGTTCCCATTTGTCTCTCTTGTAATTACAAGTTGTAATATTGTTTCTATCACTGAAAGGAGAGACAAATGGGAACAGAGTTGTTCTCACCCATCAATAACTGTTCAATACCCTGAAGAAGGAGAGGAAAAAAGTCTCCGAAACGTCGGAAATTGAATAAAAGTAAATATTTTATGGACTGGCTAACCTACTTATTTAGATTTTAATTTTCTTTCAAATTCCAAAATGTTTATAATATATGTATAAATTTTTGCGGCAGTCAGAATAATAGTCCCTAGGGGCGAAATATTTATAAATCCGTCTCTGACAGTATGGGATATATGTTACAATATTTGGGTTCTGAAATCAGCTTCCAAAATGGTCTATTTTGTTTATGTTCGATATCACTAATCAACCTTATTATTACTTTATATTATCTAATTATTTGAATTGTATGATTCTGTAGTATAAAGCCGATTGGCGTAAGAATAAATATACATATATACAGGGCCGTCTTTATGCAAAGGCCTAATAGGACCCCAGACATTTTAGGGCACCCCCGACATCGACTAAGCCCACACCTAATGAGTTGCCGATAAAAACTTTCAACACTAGGTACTAGTGCAGAGCTAGTTTTACTAGGGACCGCTTCGATACGTAGGGCTGGGGCCTCATACCTCATAAAGACGGCCCTGCATATATATCGGGTGACTTTTTTATCTTGAGACAATCTTATAACTCAAAAACAGTGCATTATATGAAAAAAAGTTTCAAATAAAAGTTTATTTATATAAAGGGGGAAACTAAACTACGCTATTGTTTGTCGACCTAGAACAAGCTTTCAAGGACCCTTGATGCAATTCAGAAACGAGCCGTCAGGTTAATTGACGATTCTACCCTCACCGACTCCCTTGACTCGGTGGCTCATCGAAGAGATGTCTCTGCCCTTTCCCTTTTCTATAGATACTATCACGGCAGGTGCTCTGATGAGATAAAATCAATAATTCCCCCCAAAGCATGCTTTGCACGTAGCACGTGTTTTGCCGACTCCCAGCACTCTCTCGCGGTCAAATTAGAAAAGTGCCGGACCACTTCATTCGCCAATTCATATATCCCCATGACTTCAAGGAACTGGAACTCCCTCCCAGCCTCCATCTTTCCCAGCACTTATAATCTTCAAACCTTCAAAACCGGAGTGCATAGACACCTACGTTAATCACCTTTCCCTTCTCTTCGGTAATGCAAGGGTCTTTCGAGATCCATAGGGGCTGCATCTTTACTGGTGCACCCCTTCTTGAATTCGATTGCATTAAAAAAAAAAAAAAAAAGAATATTTCAAAGTCAAGTTCTGCTTTTTAAATGGAACTCTATATTTTTCTTTACATTTCCTAAATCTATAAAAAAAAAACTGAACAACTTTCATAAGAAGTATTTTTTTACACGACATCAAATAAAAAAAATATTAAATCATTTAGATCTCAAAAAAATTTAAATATTAATTATTCATAACAATTATCAACTTAATTATAAAATGATCAAATATTTAAATATTAAATAAATGCAATTGGATGTTGATGAAAGCAGTCCACGGTGGTTGTAAAAAAATAAGACTATAGAGGTTTTATTATTTTACATTTATTTGTTAAACCGACGTTTCGGAGATTTATTCTCTCCTTCTTCAGGGTATATATAATTGAGGGGAAGACGAAACATTAATTAGTATTGGGATTTTCACATGTCATTCATAATATAAAACAAAATAATATACACAAAACAAAAATAATATAACCTACCATTAGTTTAACAAAATGAAGCGCTGATTAGTTTTTGCTACATATCGGCCCACAAACATTAGTACTTTATTTCAGTACTTTTTTAGTTTTTCCTAAATATCTTGAAAATGACTTAACCAATTTTGATGAAATTTCATATCCTAATTAAGTACCTTGGGGACCACAAAAAAGGTTAAATAAAGTTTTTAGTAAAATTATATTTTTAAGTACTTTACTCAAGAGTAAGATAGTACTTTATTTTTATATTTTAAATTCTTTAAAATTTATTCAATGGATCGTTTTAATATAGCTCATTTAACCTTGCTTAAGTAAGAATGGATAGGCTTCTCTCTGTGAAATGCTAAAAATTTGGGAGGAAATTTTATAAGTAACCATAGCAACTGCGTTGTTTTCTTATCCGTTACCTTTGCTGAAGACATAGAGGAATCGGGTTAAAATCAAAAATAACGATTGATTCTCATCTAGTACTTGAGGAATAACCATTCTATATTGGATTTTTGACGTTTCGGTTTTTATTGGAAACGATTGCTGAGGACATAGAGGAATCGGGTTAAAATCAAAAATAGCGATTGATTCTCATCTAGTACTTGAGGAATAACCATTCTATATTGGATTTTTGACGTTTCGGTTTTTATTGGTAACCATTGCTGAAGACAGAGGAATCGGGTTAAAATCAAAAATAGCGATTGATTCTCATCTAGTACTTGAGGAATAACCATTCTATATTGGATTTTTGACGTTTCGGTTTTTATTGGAAACGATTGCTGAAGACATAGAGGAATCGGGTTAAAATCAAAAATAGCGATTCATTCTCATCTAGTACTTGAGGAATAACCATTCTATATTGGATTTTTGACGTTTCGGTTTTTATTGGTAACCATTGCTGAAGACATAGAGGAATCGGGTTAAAATCAAAAATAGCGATTGATTCTCATCTAGTACTTGAGGAATAACAATTCTACATTAGATTTTTGACCCTTCGATTATTCTCAAGCTTGAGTTGTTTACCAAAAAAGAATTTAGTCTTTTTGATTTTAAGTCGATTCCTCCACGTTTTAAGTAAAGGTTGCCATTAATAGTCAAAACATCAAAAATGGAATGCAATAAAGTTATTCCTCTAGTATTAGATAATAATCGATGGTTATTTTTGATTTTAAGCCGATTCCTCCATGTCTTCAGCAATGGTTACCAATAATAATCGAAGCGTCAAAAATCTAATGTAGAATTGTTATTCCTCAAGTATTAGATGAGAATCGACCGCTATTTTTTATTTTAAGACGATTCCTCCATGTCTTCACCAATAACCGAAATGTCAAAAATCGAATGTAGAATGGTTATTCCTCGACTTTTAAATAAGAATCGATCATTATTTTTGAATTAAAGTCAACATGAACTGCAAATAGCAAGTGATATCTGATTAATAATAAAGGAATAAACATATTAATATTTCAAATCAATTTGGATAAAGTTTAGCAACGATCCGTTGCAGTTTATTTTATACGACATCAAATAATAAATAATATTAAATAAATTGGATCTCAAAAAAAATTCTAATTATTATTTTTAACAATCATTAAACTTAATTATCAAATAATAATAATCAAATATTTAATTATTAAATAAATAATTTTTTAATAATTAATAATTTTGCGACACTGTTCTGAGACATTCCATAGTGAATCGCAAGTCTTCTGGATGAATTCCAGTTCCTATTTCGTTTGTTTTTAAACAGATTTATAACACGATGAAATGAAGCTTGGGAGGGTGTATGTGTAGTGCTCGAAGCCCTTAAAAATTAGTAAATTGGATTGTATCTAACTTTCTGAGATTTGGCTTGTGATCCCGGCTTCTTTCCTTCTACTCTGTTCTTTTCACGATGGAGGGGCTATCGCATACAGTGCTTTAGGGGATGCACCTTCTGGTGTATCTCCTTCTCACATCAATAACATTAAAAAAAAAAGTAGAAAATAATCTCTTAAATCTGAGTATAATGAAGTTTTAAGATCATTATAAACACTTATTTTTATTGATGTGACTTTTCGATTTAATAAATATTTATTTAATAATTAATTATTTGATCATTATTATTTGATAATTAAGTAAAATAATTATTAAGGTTTTTTTTTTGAGATCTAATTGAATTAATATTTTTTTTATTTGATGTCATATAAAAAAATAGTTCTAATAAAAGTTGTTCAGTTTTTTTCTAGATTCAGAATATGTACAGAAACATATAGGTTTCTATTTAAAAAAAAACTTGACCTCGAAATACCCTTGAAAGCTTGTTCTAGGTCAACAAACAATATCATAGTTTAGTTTCCGCCCTGATATTAATAAACTTTTATTTGAAACTTTTTTTCATTTAATGCACAGTTTTTGAGTTATAAGACTTTCTCAAGATAAAAAAACTCACCCGGTATATTAATCATTTATAAGGTTCATCCTCTAGCAACTAAGTTAAGCTCTAGTTTATAATAGCACTTATTTCTGGTCAGACCCGATGGGGCGCTCTCTCTCTTGCCAAATAGGGAGTTTATTTATGAAAAGTTAAATTGCGACCTTTGATATTTTAGCATTAGTTCGAATTGGGTAAACTCATTATTTTAATATTGATTTAAGTATTTGTTATATTCGTTATAATGTATTATCATTAGTTTATTTATTAAATTATGAATGACTATACATTTAAAATCATAAAATTGTTTAGTCTCTAAAAAACTTATATTATGTATTATTATTTATTAGACATTACATATTTTTTTAAGGATAGATTTGTAATTTTAAGTAACTCCTATTTTATTTCAGGGCCATTACATCCCTGCTGCTATTGTAGGATGATGTTTATAAGCGAAGAATTTCTAGAAAAGCATCAAAAGAAATGTATTAAGATGAATATAACCATACTATTAAAAAATCAATTGAATATTAAATTATCAGATAAAGGTAAATTTGTTTCTTAGTATCCAGTGGAATCCATTATGAAAAATAATTTTTTGTTTTTTTCTTTCATTCAGTTCAGAAATTCTTCGAGTGTACGCAATGTCTAAAAAAATTCAAATCAAAATCAATGCTTAATCATCATTTACGTTTACATTCGGAAAAAAAATGTCCTCATTGTAAAAAAAGCTTCTCATATAAAACTTCTCTCACAAATCATTTAAGGACACATGGGGAGAGACCATTTGGCTGTACCCTTTGTGGAAAACGCTTCTCAAATAAATTTGTTCTCACAAATCATATAAGGACACACACAGGGGAGAAGCCCTATAGCTGTAATCAGTGTGAAAAAAGCTTCTCACAAAAATCTGTTCTCACAAATCATTTAAGGACACATACAGGCGAGAGGCCCTTTGCCTGTGGTCAGTGTGAACAACGCTTCTCACAAAAAATCTGATCTCACAAATCATTTAAGGACACATACAGGTGAAAGGCCATTTGCCTGTTGTCACTGTGAACAAAGCTTCTCAAATAAATATGCTCTCACAAGTCATTTAAGGACACACACAGGCGAGAAGCCCTTTGCCTGTGGTCAGTGTGAACAACGCTTCTCACAAAAAACTGCTCTCACAAATCATTTAAGGACACATACAGGGGAGAGGCCCTTTGCCTGTGGTCAGTGTGAACAACGCTTCTCACAATAAATCTAATCTCATAAATCATTTAAGGACACATACAGGAGAGAGGCCCTTTGCCTGTGGTCAGTGTGAACAACGCTTCTCAGAAAAATCTACTCTCATAAATCATTTAAGGACACATACTGGAGAGAGGCCCTTTGCCTGTGGTCAGTGTGAACAACGCTTCTCAGAAAAATGTAATCTCACAAATCATTTAAGGACACATACAGGAGAGAGACCCTATAGCTGTGCTCAGTGTGAACAACGCTTCTCATTAAAATGTAATCTCACAACTCATTTAAGGACACATACAGGGGAGAAGCCCTTTAAATGCGCTCATTGCTCAAATTCCTTCTCACAAAAGTCAACTCTCATAAGTCATTTAAAAATACATTTTAAAAGTGCTTGACAATTTTTCAGATTTATTTTCCCAAATTAATTTAATTCTCATTTTAATTCATTCAATCTCCCGACGAGTGTATTATATTTTGACCATCTGAATCTTGAAGTTTTAATACTGAATTGAATAAAATAATTAAAGATATGTCCCCCATGGCGGTCTTAATTGATGAATTTTTACAGATTTTGAAACTGTAACGGTGAATAACTCTAGATTTCTTAGTGAGATATTGGTCTGGGCCAGTCAAGCCAAACGTATTCCCCCACATGTGTAATCGCAGCCCTCGGAGGCCCTGTCGAGAACTCTGCAGACACATGAAGGGGAAGGTCAGCCACCCACCCTCTGTTATCTCATTACAATTTTATCAATAAAATTAAAGAGAAATAATTCACAGAGAATTTTAATCATTTGTAATATAACCTTGTTTTGTATAATTCAAAAAAATGTGTTTTTACGTCTTTTATTCATTTTAGTCACCAAATCTGCCGTTTTTCCTCCATTCATTCTCTTGCAACTCTGCAATGATTCAACATGCAATTTACAAATAAATTCTTTATAATTTTAAAATTTTGATTTATTTCCCATTTAATTAATACTTATTTAAATGAATATATTTATTTTATTCTACTAATAAACCCGAAACTGTTAAACGTTTTGAGATTTCACTTTGATACTTTCAGTAGTTATTTATTACCGAAAACAATCAATAAATTATTTCAATAATATTGTTGTTCATTTGCATCAAACAGATGAGACACTCTTTGAAACGCGATTATAATAATAAATCAAAACCCTCATTTCCACCCCCGGATCCCCCACAACTGCAACCCACCTCCTCCGCCTCCCACATACAGCCCACCCCACACCCAGTTTTTTTCATTTCTAGCTTTCTAATGGTCCACATATTATGTGTACATAAACACACCTGTATTGTTATGATTTAGACACCTGTTAATTAAAAACAAACAAAAAATTCCTAATTTTAATATAATAATTATATTAATTTGTTTAGGTTTAAAATAAGAGACGCGCAGCTTCAATTTTTTCTTTTTATTTATCAATTCCCACTAACGTTTCGGCCATTGGTTAACTAATGACAAGTGTATCAACAAATTTTTTTATATAAATATTGACTAATTCCCGCTCTGAAGATGGCCATAACCAATGGCCGAAACGTTTGTGGGAATTGATAAATAAAAGAAAAAATTGAAGCTGCACGTCTCTTATTTTAAACCTAAACAAATAAATTACTACAGCTATAAAAAAACTCCTTTAATAAATAATATATTAATATTTGCTTTAACCTATTAGTGGGTTTTAAAATTAAAAATAAAAGTTAATTGAAAAAAATGTAAACAATCTTTTTATTGAGATTTTCATCTGTCAATAATTACTTTAATTAAGATTAGATTAATTAAGATTAAATTTCTCGAGGTCCAGACCTATCCAGATCGCTTTCTCATCCTCAAAACTTGTAAATAGATTTTGTTTCATCAAAATCGGTAGAGCCGTTTTCAAAATAGAACAAAGATACTAATATATATATAAACAATTTTTGCTCGTTTAATATGAGTAGATATAAAGGGACTGGGACCTCCGGGATGCACGCCGGGTACAGCATAATATTAGCTTGATGCATAATTATGGAACGTTTATATTGGCGCGTTATTCTTTAGCCAAAAATGGCGTTTTGTTTATTTTTTTTATAAAAACAATCTTCTCTATTTATAGTTAATAAAAATGCGTGTCGAAAACCATATTCATATTCGTCATTTTATGCTCTACCACTACGAGAAAGGATGGAAGGCAGCACAGTCATTTCGCGATCTCAATAAACTTTTTGGCGAAAGAACAATTACTGATAGTGTAGTACGGAAGTGGTTTGCCCTTTTCAAATCAGGTGACACTAGTTTGGAGGATAAAGAAGGAAGAGGTCGGCCATCGGATTTTGATGATCAGGCACTTCTAACAGCCGTGGAAGAGGATGAAAGCCTTACAACACAATTGCAGGCTGCAGACTTCAATGTCGACCAATCAACGATCGTTCGACGCCTCAAAAAGCTTAACAAGGTATGGAAATTTGCTGGATGGGTCCCCCACGAACTCTCCGAAAACAACAAGGCTGATCGCGTTCGAATTTTTACCGATTTGCTGCAACGAAACAAACAAACCACATTTTTGAATAATCTTGTCACTAGGGATGAATTTTGGCTTCTCTTCAAAAACATCAAACGAAAAAAAGTTTGCGTATCGCCAAGTGTTTCGCCCAAAGGAATTCCGAAAGCCGTCCATTGTAAGAAGGCTATGTGGTGTGTGTGGTGGGACAGAAGCAGAATCATCACTGGGAAATCATCTCAAATGGCGTTTGTTATTGGTTTAACGACGCGGATGAACAGCAACAATGGCGAATCCTGGACAACAACGGCAACGGCAATTCAACATAAACAGCGACGTCTACCTGGCCCAGCTTGACCGTCTTCACGGTGCAATCGAGGCAAAAAGAACCACATCGTGTTCCATCACAATAACACGGAATATCATCCTCGTCCTTTAATACTAATGCTGGAGTTCCTCAGGGCTCAGTCATTTCTCCCACGCTCTTTTATCTATCTATATTAATGACCTATTAAATCTGCCCTCCAATCCAATACATTGTTACGCTGACGATAGCACCCTCCACAACGCTCAATCCTTACTAGACAATCGCGCAAACATAGCCTCCTCAATAAATTCAGAATTAAGCATGCTAAAAAAATGGGGATCTCACAACTTGGTAAACTTTAATGCTGGTAAAACACAATGCTGCCTAATTTCTAGGCGCGCAGATAGGAACCTTCCGGACATTTCCTTTGATTCGAGCTCATTGGAATTTCGTAATAAAATATCATTGTTAGGTGTCTCCTTAGGTTCTGACCTCTCTTGGAATGACCATATTATCTCAGTAGCAAAGGCTGCAGCATGTAAGCTTGGCTTTCTTTTCCGAACCAAACGATTTTTCACCCCCACTCAACTCCTTATATTATACAAGGCTCAAATTCGCCCCTGTCTTGAATATTGCTCGCATTTGTGGAGAGGGGCCCCCAAGTATTCTCTTGAAACCCTGGACGCAATTCAGAGACGAGCTATCAGACTGATAGGCGATCCTACATTAACTGACACTCTCGACTCCCTAGCCCATCGTAGATCTGTCTCCGCCCTTTCCCTTTTTTATAGATACTACCATGGCTTTTGTTCTGACGAAATTAAATCGATAATCCCACCAAGGGCTTCATTTGCGCGAAATACACGATTTTCTAAAACTCAACACCCCTACGCGCTTAAACTGGATACTAATCGAACAAACGCATTCGCCAATTCATTTATCCCCATGACATCTAGAGACTGGAACTCTCTTCCCCCGACCGTCTTTCCAGCAACTTATGACCTTCAATCTTTCAAGACCAGCATCCACAGATACCTTCGACTTCTACCCGATCACTAAATCTCCCCTTATCTTCACGTTACAAGGGTCCACCACGGACTACAGAGGTTGTACCTTCTTGGTGCAACTTCTTCTTGTATCAGTATCATTATAAAAAAAAAAAAAACTCACGTCCACATGTTGAGCGCCGGGTCGTCGAATTCATCGCCAATAAGGGCTGGAATCTGCTCCCACATCCGCCGTACTCACCGACCGAAGCACCGACGGACTATCACATCAACCGCTCTTTGAAAAACTGACACAAGACCAAGATCTACGACGATTTGGATGACTTGGTGGCCGATGTCAAAGCGTGGATTGCCTCCAAGAATCGTGACTTCTTCGCCCGTGGAATCGACCGACTGCCAAGCAAATGGGAAGCAGTTATTGAAATAGATGGTGAATACGTTCCCGAATAATCATTTAAACATGTTTTTGTTAAATTTTATTATTGTTTTTGCTGAATAAAAATATTTTTAAAAAACGTTCCATAATTATCCATCAACCTAATATATATTTCACTAATCATTTCATTCCTATATAT
>JALMQS010000153.1:16141973-16255858 GCA_024734495.1 Forficula auricularia | reverse complement strand
TCATCCGTGAGGTGGCAGTAGTGTAGCCAATTTATGAAAATATTTAAATAAAACTTTACTAAAAACTAGAAAATATGTCTTCTAAAGAGAATTAAAAACATGTAGATATATTCTTATGACTAAAAATAAAAGCACCAGAGAGTAATTGAATATTAAGTATTGACCGGTGGCGTAACTATATGTTACACCTAAAGCAATTTGAACCGCGAAAGTTAAATAATATGATCAATAATTTCTTATGTTAATTCTACATTTAGATAAATATTTTATTATTTTTTGATTTTATTGAAAAGGAAAAATAAATTGAGCATCCGACGGGTCTCGAACCCGTGTCTCTCTCCTTTACGCGAAGAGCGGCTTAACCAACTAGTCCACGGATTCTCCCGCCGAATAAGCTCTTAAGATTGAATGTCATTTATTAAAATTAAAACTTTAAGTTTAAAAATCTATTTGTCTATATATTATATCGTATGTGCCCGTGGCAAATACATCTGATGGAGCCCTCGTCAATGTAAGAAGCCAATGTTGTAGTTTCTTTTAATAAATCACTAAGTAAAGTACGTACAAACGCTATTATAATTAATTATTTTGTGCAATTTTCGATGATTTTCTAGTAATTTTCTTATTGGATTGAAATAACAATTTTATTTTTAGCCAAAATTTTAATTAATAAAAGTCCTTTTTTCGGGTTTTATGTTCAAAAAAATAGAATAGTGGACGATTCCTGGCCGTCGGATTGGGATGCTCACATTTAAATTTCCCCTTTGGGGGTTGACTAAAATAAGAGAGCTTTCCCATTAATAGAATTGTTGTCAGAAACTACCCTTAAAACCTAAAAACCTACTATCTGTAATTTTAATATTATGCCATTAATAAATGAGTATAGAACGTCTGCTTTCAGACTCTCGACAGGCAAGTTATGAGCTACATCTTGATGTTAAGAGCTTAAGCTACGAATCATAAAAACACAGGCACTAGAGGAACAATTTAAACTATTAGAGCCATGCCTTACAATGTTTCAACCCTTATAGTCTAATCGTGATTTTAAATAAATTTCATAATATCAAAAGAAGTAAAAGTAACCTCCTATAACCTATAAGACGGTAGATAGGTTCCGAGAAATTGGCATGTTATGTGAAACCGTGGTAAATGAAACCCAGAGCCAGTACAAAAAAGAGCGGGTTTAAGTTCCAAAAACTGATTCAAAACAAACATGTTTTTTAAATTCCCTATAGCGACCGTGCGTTAAACATAGAGGCATTAATACTGAGACGACGTTAAAAGTCATCCTGTCAGAACCGCATTCTAATTCATTTCTCGGCCGCTGAGTAGTGCCACCATCGCGCCTGAATTTATATATATATATATATGTAAAACTCAGACTTATAAGATTATTTATTAAATTATTAATTGAAAGTTTTCTTTTGGAGTAGCAGAATTTTTATAAATTGAAGGAGACAATAAAAGAGTTTCTTTTGATGGACAATTTTCAGAAAAAAGGAATACATACATACAATACGATAATTATAAAATTTTACAATTTCAAATACATGTGCATTTAAAGTGATTATTTCGATTTTAATTATGAACATTCATCTGTTAATCTTGAAGGTTTCAATGGTGCATGTTATTTTTTCTTCTTTCCTAAATAAGTATTTTATATATGAAAAGTTTTTGTTTTGCCGGAGAGTAGCAGAGTTGTTGATTCACAAAGAGAAACAAGAGGTTGTCCTCTGCTTGATGCAAATAAAATATATACAGATATATCATCTTGATATATATGTGTATATGTTTATTTGCATCAAGCAGAGGACAACCTCTCTTGTTTCTCTTTGTGGATTTTATATATGAGTAAAAAAAAAAATTACACAGAGAGGCTTTTCCCTTAGTAGGATAATATTCTTGAATTTCCATTTTACTCTTATGGAGAATGGTGTAGGTTCTAGGTCTGAAACATGTTTATAAAGAAAAATAAGAAAATTTAAAATATAAATTACTAGGTAGGTTTCTTAAATAATCATTTTGTCTTTTATTTTGTGAAACCTACCTAGTAATTTATATTTTAAATTTTCTTTTTTACCTGTTATAATTATTACTTGATTTATTTCTGTCAGCGAATTTTTTATTTTGTTTGTGAATCGTTCATATTTGTAATCATCAAGGTGAACTATATCATCTACATTACGTGTGATCTTATTCGACAAATTAAGGACCTATGCTTTCATAATTATATGTTTATTACTTGGGTCAACCATTTCATCTGATACTTTCTGTTTAATAAAGTGAGTAATTTCTTCTTGGTGTTGAGTATTTATATCTTGATATTGAGCTAAATTTTTGTCAGCTTCATCTAAAAAAATTCGTACTTAAAACTGTCCATCCATCGCTACTTTCTATTACCTGTATTATTTTCTTCTCTGCTTCTTCTGAGCTTTATTTATTATTCTTGAATGGTAATTATCGGCATTTGGGCGAACCATACCCATTATCCTAAGCCACATTTTTTATATTAACCAAATCTTCTATATTCTAGAAGCTTTTCGACTGTGACGTTGGCTAGCTCCAAACGATGCGAGGTACAGGGTGGCGCAGATGGATCGGGTGGTTTTGAAGTGGACTTTACGTCTGGAGTGGGGGATCCAGGGGTTCGGCGGTCTTCGTGCTGTGGTGGGGGGGACGGGAAGTTTCAGTTGCAGACTGGCAGTCAGTCGCGATGGCTACGTGGTCCGTTGAGCAATCGTGTTTATACGCAATAACGAGTCAATTGTTGCTGTGACGCGTGCCTTTCGCCGGCGTTTCAACATCCCACCTCGCGGTAGTGTTCCTAAGCGAGATACGATATTGAGTTGGGTGCATAATTTCCGCACTACTGGTTCATGTGCTCCAAAATGGACGCCTAGATCTCAAACAATAAGACCGCCTGGACACGCCACGGCGGTCCTAAGTTAATGGTGGACTTACTCTTGGTGAAGCGAAGTCTAACTCTAATTGCTATCTCTCTGACATCGGTCACATGATCCCAATAATACTTAATTAATAATTTATTCTTTCTAATTATTTAATAAATCAGTTGTTAGTTGTTCATTAACAAGCAAACAAGCCACATCGGAACGATTCAAGCTGAACCTTTTCATACATTTTACTCGAGTTAATCGTTACCCTGCCAGCCAGAAATCAATCTACAACATATCAAGTGATTTTACAAATAATTGCCTTCATTTTCCAAGAAGATTTCTCCCAGCTAGCAGCGTACGACCGCCTAGGATCTCAAACCATTGCTCAAAGGTTCTCAGACTTATTATTTTTTCATAACACATAAATGTCTCGTTTCGAAATCCATTTACTTACATGCTATTTCTATTAAGTGAAATACAGACTATTTCAACAGGAGTTAAATGGAACTAACAGAACTAACTAACTAACAAATCTTATTTATAAAATACATGAACATTGAATCAAACAAATACATTCTCTTTAAATTAAATTGAACTTGCCTTTTCGTTCATATTAACTTAACATCATATACAGCTTGTATATTCATTTCAATACTACATAGTTGACTCTCTTTTAAATAAGAAATCTTTTGTTTTCTAAACTATGTACCAAATCTATTATTAAGAATATCTAATATTTATTTTAACATTTTAACAAACAAATAATTAGTGATTGTTAATTAATAAACTCAAATACAAGCCCACGCAAACTAATTAAAATAATTGATATTTTAATTGAATTCCTATTATTCATATTATTAATTATAATTGACTAATTGTTAACAAAATATTATTTGTAATATTATTTTTCAAAACAAAAACAAAACAAAAGATTCAAATCTATATGTAAGAATCTATTTCATAAACAATCTTATTATTTTTTTTGTAACTATTTAATCGAACTCAAATTATAACTAAACATTAACTTGTACATATTTGTTGACTGAATAACATCTGATTATTTTTCAATAAAATAATAAAACTTGTCATATTACAACCTGAATATTTGGCTTTATCAAATCTGGTCAAACTTATTTATTTATTAACATTTCAGCACCTCTTTTTTTGTGAATAAGACCTTCTGCTTTAGATCACACAAACTTAACTTTATTTATAACTAACTAACTTATCAATCGTACATACAGTAAAAGTTTGTATCTGGTAGACCGACTGTAAGACGGAGTCACAACTGGCGAATTAATTTTTTGTTACAGTATTTTAAATTTTGTAAAGTTTTTCAAGCACTATTGCAGTTGGCCTAACTAAACGCCTGAGAACGTGGAGCGTGTGAGACGCGATGTCATTACGAGCCCACGTCGATCAACGAGACTTCGTGCTCAAGCTCTTGGAATGTCACGTCGGAGCCTTCAAAGGATTATTAACAAAGAACTGAAATTCCACATACCGCTAGGATATCAATGCAAGCTGTGCGCGCTCTGTTCCCTGGCCGTTTGATTTCCGGTAATGGAGATCTCCATTGGCCCCCTCGCTTACCGGACCTCACGGTATGTGACTTCTTCTTATGGGGCTATTTAAAAGCAAGGGTGTACATGAACAAACCCCGGACCATTCAGGAGTTGAAGGCAGCAATTCACAACGAAATCACATTAATTCCTGGTGATGTGCTTAATGTTATAAAAAAAAAAATTAAATAAACATAAAAAATGTTGATGGCGGTCGGCCCCATCGCCCCCCCCCCTCCCTGGATCCGCGCATGTTGTCCAGAAGCTTTTCGACTGTGACGTTAGCTAGCTCCAAACGATGCGAGGTATTTATCCAGACAGAAAGGAATATTGCAGCAACATTGCAGCATTCTAGATTTTTGAAGCAAACTAAATAAAAAATTGTTCTTATCCAGGCTGTTGGTTTAATTGTAATAGAAAAAATATACCTCGCATCGTTTGGATGAATTTTAATAATTGAGGCCTTTCAGAACTTCTATTTTATAAAAATATAATTTTAATTTCAATAGTAATAAAATATTTTACTTACCAAAAAAGGCTATTATAAAATAAATAATTGATAAATTTTTAATATTTTTGCTAGATTCAATTTAAGTAGACAAATAGTACTAACTTTGTGAAAGCGATAAAATTATTGACAGCATTTAAAATATATATAGAGGCAGATATCAGTTGCGAGCGCTTAAATAGTGGCGATGGGAATATCTAAACAGAGTAAAATGAATTTTAAATATTTCTATAAGTGACAAAAATTAGCTGCGGGGGACCACCAGGTCACCTGCATTTGAAAATTAAAAATTCAGGCGCGATGCTGGCACTACTCAGCGGCCAAGAAATGAATTAGAATGCCGTTCTGAGAGGATGACTTTTAACGTCGTCTGGTCCGTCGAGGGCAGGCGTGGCAGTTGTATATCCTAAATAGATATGACTACTAGCGTGATTTTCGCAAAATACAATGAATCTTATTATATTAAATGACCAATTCTTGCATAGTTTTTAAGGAATTTGGTGCTGGTACTTGGTGAAACATTTTTTAAAATTATTGGATAAAAATACTTGGTAGGTTTCACATTAAGATATAAAAAATAAAACGAATTTATTTTTGGAGAATCTTTAATCTCGATATATATATATATATCGTTTTATTTTTTTATATCTTAATGTGAAACCTACCAAGTATTTTTATCCAATAATTCTTGCATATATAATATATAGTATTCCCCTACTAGCAAAATAGCTGTATAATTTTAGGTTATACAACTGTTATGTTGTATTGATGTTGTATAAGCGTTATGGAGCACTTATAAAACTGCAACAAAACATAAATGTTATATAACCTAGAATTATACAGCTACTTTGCTAGTTGGGTTGGAGGCACTGAGCAATGCTCGGTAACTTCTTCCTTCAGTTAAAACCTTTATTTTAATATTATTTTTAATTTAAAATTCTGATAAAAAGGTCGATTTTTATTTGAGAGCCGCTTTCAAATTAAAAAAATACAAATATATATAGTATTCGCCCACTGTACCCCGCGCCCCTCCCGCTTGACCCTACCACCGGATCCCCCACCACTGCACCCCACCTCCTGCATCTGTTTTGATTCAACCATATGATTCATTTTTATTCATCCAATTGTTAATAAATAAAACCTATCAAAATGTGTTGTTTTTTCAGAAAATTGAGACCTGCTTATGCGAAATATATTTTTAAATAAATTCTTGATTATTTTTATTCTATTAAATAAATAAAATTCTTTATAAAAACAATTATAAAACGTTTATTAATATTTCTAACGTTTAGGTTGAACAAAATATGTTTTAAACCACAATCACAATACTTCTTCAAGGCCTTTGAGAATAAAGGATTTACCCGACCCATTGTCTGCCTGAGCACAAAAGGAAAAGGGAAACCTTTTTTTTAAACCCTAAGAATGGGATTTGTCTACCTGAGAATAATTAATTTGATTACGAAAAAACCCATCAAAAACAATTTTCTCGAAGATGAGACCGTGACAGATCGAATTGTCACCCCAAAAACCCCCTAACTCGTGAATTTCATCAAAATCGGTAGAGTCGTTTTCAAAATAGAACCAAGATACAAATATATATATACAAACAAATAAATATATATATAAACAAATAAATAAATATACAATTTTTGCTCGTTTAATAAGAGTATATATATATATATGCTGGAGGGGTTCGTGGGGGGCTATGGAAGTGGTTTCGGGAGTAGGGGAGGGATTGGGGTGGGGCGGGGGTGTAGGTGGGGGATTGAATTTGGGGTGGATGGGTGCAGGAGTGTCTCATCTGTTTGATTTCAAAACGTTTAACAGTTTCAGGTTTATTGGTGGAATAAAATAAATATATCCATTTAAATAAGTATTAATTAAATGGGAAATAAATCAAAATTTTAAAATTATAAAGAATTTATTTGTACATTGCATGCAGAACCATTGCGAAGTTGCAAGAGAATGAAGGGAAGATTTGGTGACTAAAATTAATCAAAGACGAAAAAAACACATTTTTCTGAATTATACAAAACAAGGTTATATTACAAATGAAAGAGATTATAAAAATTCTCTATGAATTATTTCTCTTGGGTTTTATTGATAAAATTGTAATGAGATAACAGAGGGTGGGTGGCTGAACTTCCCCTTCATGTGTCTGCCGAGTTCTCGACAGGGGCTTCGAGGGCTGCTAGCACAGTGGTGGGGGAATACCTTTGGCTTGAACTGGCCCAGACCAATATCTCGCTATGAAATCTACAGTTATTCACAGTTACAGCTTCAAAATTTGTAAAAATTTATCAATTAAGACCGCAATGAGGAGATATCTTTAATTCTTTTATTCTATTCAGTATTACAACTTCAAAATTCAGATGGTCAAAATATAATACACTCGTCGAGAAATTGAATGATTTAAAATGAGATTTAAATTTATTTGTGAAAATAAAATAAAACTGAAAAATTGTTAAGCACTTTTAAAATGTATTTTTAAATGACGTATGAGGCTTGACTTTCGTGAGAAGGCATTTGTGCAATGAGCGCACTTAAAGGGCTTCTCCCCTGTATGTGTCATTAAATGCTTTGAGAGAGAAGATTTATCTGAGAAGCGTTGTTCACATTGGGCACAGCCAAAAGGTCTTTCTCCTGTATGGGTCCTTAAATGATTTGCGAGATGATTTTTTTGTGTGAAGCGTTGTTCACACTGTCCACATATAAAGGGTCTCTCGCCTGTATGTGTCCTTAAATGTGTTGTGAGAGTAGATTTAGCTGAGAAGCTTTCTTCACAGTGACCACAGGAAAAGGGTCTCTCCCCAGTATGTATCCTTAAATGCCTTGAGAGAGTAGATTTAGCTGAGAAGCTTTGTTCACAGTGACAACAGGCAAATGGCCTTTCACCGGTATGTGTCCTTAAATGAATTGTGAGATGAGCTTTTTGTGAGAAGCGTTGTTCACACTGACCACAGGAAAAGGGTCTCTCCCCTGTATGTGTCCTTAAATGCTGTTGTGAGAGTAGATTTATCTGAGAAGCGTTGTTCACAGTGACAACAGGCAAATGGCCTTTCACCGGTATGTGTCCTTAAATGATTTATGAGAGTAGATTTTTGTGAGAAGCGTTGTTCACACTGACCACAGCTATAGGGTCTCTCCCCTGTATGTGTCCTTAAATGCCTTGTGAGAACAGATTTATTTGAGAAGCTTTTTTTACAATGGGGACATTTTTTTCCTGAATGTACACGTAAATGATGATTAAGCGTTGATTTTGATTTGAATTGTTTTAGACATTGCGTACACTCGAAGGATTTCTGAACTGAATGAAAGAAAAAATCAAAGATTATTTTTCATAATGGATTCCACTGGATATTAAGGATCAAATTTACCTTTATTTGATAAATAAATATTTAATTGATTTTTTAATATTATGGATATATTCATTTTAATACATTTCTTTTGATGCTTCTCTAGAAATTCTTCGCTTATAAACATCATCATACAATAGCAGCAGGGATGAAGTGGCCCTGAAATAAAATACAAATCACTTAAAATTACAAATCTAATCTTAAAAAAATATTTAATGACTAATAAATAATAATATATAAGAATATAAGACTTGACTAATACAAATTTTTCAAAGAGACTAAACTAATTTATAATTTTAAATGTATAGTCATTCATAATTTAATAAAAAATAAACTAATAATAATTTTTAATAACGAATTTAACAAATACTTAAATAAATATTAAAATAATGAGTTTACACAATTGGAACTAATGCTAGAATATCAAAGATCGCAATTTAACTTATCATAAATGAACTCTTTATTTGGCAAGACAGAGAGATGACCCCATCGGGTCTGACCAGAAATAAGTGCTTTTGTAAACTAGAGCTTGATCTTATTTGCTAGAGGATGAACCTTCTCAATGATTAATATATATCCTCCTTTTCATCCGACAAAAGATGCGGCAAATCCCCTGCTTTTATTTACTAATTCGTTCATTTTCTAATCTGTTTCTAAATTTTAATTTTTTGTAATTGAAAAGAGGAACAGAGTTGTTGATTCTTGAAAAGATATCACTGAGGTTGTCCTCTGCTTGATGCAAATAAACATATACATATTTATAATGAATATAAATGTGAATATAAAAACACTCAACCATTTTTTAAAACCTTATCTATGACATGGCTATGTTTTTAAATTAAGAAGGTTTAAATCTTTGAGTCAAATATTTACTGCGATTCTTATGTCATTGGGGTTTTATAATTTATATATATATATATATATATACACCGGGTGAGTTTTTTATCTTGATATAGTCTTATAACTCAAAAACAGCGCATTATTTGAAAAAAAGTTTAAAGGATATATGTTACAATATTTGGGTTCTGAAATCAGCTTCCAAAATGGTCTATTTTGATTATGTTCGATATCACTAATCAACCTTATTATTACTTTATATTATCTAACGAGCTTTTCGTGCGTGCCTTCGGCACGCCCTCGAAGCTCGGCCCTCCGGGCTGGTGCCCTGCCGGGCAGCGTCTTGGTCCAAAAATTTTATTCCTCTTAAAAAACCACATTCCAAATGTATACCGGTAAACTACCGAAAATACATCGTCTCTTAAAAGTTTCGCCTCTTTAACTTTTGAGTGGCGAGGGGGGGGGGGGGAGGAACAATTATCAATATATTTAATGTTTCTTAATTTAAAATGAATTGGAGTCTTTCATTTCAAAATTCGAGTCCAAATTAGAATTATATTTCAAATTTGCCTGGTTAATGAAAATCGATTGGAGCGATCAGTTTAAAATCCGCGCTGACAATTATATTTCAAATTTGCCTCGTTAATTAATATATATTTAATGTTTCTTAATTTAAAATCAATTGGTGTTTTTTCATTTTCATTCGAGTTCAAATGAATACAATATTATCTCGACACAAAGTCCAAATCAAAAATATATAGTTTTAGTAACAGAAATCATGGTATAAATATTAATGTTAGATTGGTCTAGTGGTTAAAGCTAATGACCTTAGTTCAAGAGTTCGTAGGTTCGATTCTAGGCAAGAGGGAAATTTTTTTAGAGAAATTTCTCTTAGCAATGTTACAAATTAATCTAGACAAAATATATATAGTATTATTTGAATTGTATGATTCTGTAGTATAAAGCCGATTGGCTTATGAATAAATAAATAAATATACATATAAACTTGGCCGTCTTTATGCCAAGGCCTAATAGGCTGGGGCTAGGACCCCAGGCATCGTCTAAGCCGACACCTAATGAGTTGCCGATAAAAACTTTTAACACTAGGTACTAGTGCAGAGCTAGTTTTACTAGGGCTCTTCAAAACGTAGGGCTGGGGCCTCATATCTCATAAAGACAGCCCTGCATATATACCGGGTGAGTTTTTATCATGAGACAATCTTATAACTCAAATACAGTGCATTATATGAAAAAAAAAGTTTCAAATAAAAGTTTATTTATATCAATGGTGGAAACTAAATTACGCTATTGTTTGTCGACGAAGAAAAAGCTTTGAAGGGTATTTCAAGGTCAAGTTCTATTTTTAAATGGAACTCTATATTTTTGTTTACATTTCCTCAATCTAGAACAAAACCTGAACAACTTTCATAAGAACTATTTTTATTTACGATATCAAATAAAAAAAATATTAAATCAATTAGATCTCAAAAAATCAAACATTTAATTATTAAATAGTAAAGTCACGACAATGAAAAGAATCTGATCTTAAAACTTCATTATACACAGATTTAAGATTATTTTCTACTTAATAGATCTATTTAAAATTCATGAGATTCGTGTGAATTCAGTAGATAGTTATATTGTATTAACTCAATAATAATGGAGCATTTTTTGTTGTAAAAGGTTGTTTCATCCAGAAAACTTGAGATACACTCTGGAATATCTCAGAACAGTGTTGGAAAATTATTAAATTATTATTAAATTATTAATTATTATTAAATTATCTATTTAATAATTAAATATTTGACCAATTTGATTATTTGATAATTAAGTTGATAATTGTTATGAATAATTAATATTTGGATTTTTTGAGATCTAATTGATTTAATATTTTTTTATTTGATGTCGTATAAAAAAATAGTTTTTATGAAAGTTGTTCAGTTTTTTTATAGATTTAGGAAATGTAAAGAAAAATATAGAGTTCCATTTAAAAAGCAGAACTTGACTTTGAAATATCCCTGAAAGCTTGTTCTAGGTCGACAAACAATAGCGTAGTTTAGTTACACCCTTGATATAAATAAACTTTTATTTGAAACTTATTTTCATATAATGCACTGTTTTTGAGTTATAAGATTGTCTCATGATAAAAAAGTCACCCGATATATATGCAGGGCCGTCTTTATGAGGTATGAGGCCCAGCCCTACGTATCAAAGCGGTCCCTAGTAAAACTAGCTCTGCACTAGTACCTAGTGTTAAAAGTTTTATCGGCAACTCATTAGGTGTCGGCTTAGACGATGCCTGGGGTCCTAGGCTCAGCCTATTAGGCCTTTGCCTAAAGACAGCCCTGTATATATGTATATTTATTCTTACGCCAATCGGCTTTATACTACAGAATCATTCAATTCAAATAATTAGATAATATAAAGTAACAATAAGGTTGATTAGTGATATCGAACATAAACAAAATAGACCATTTTGGAAGCTGATTTCAGAACCCAAATATTGTAACATATATCCCATACTGTAGTGTGATCAGCACACACACCGAAAGGCAAATTCTTACCCGGCAAATCGAGTCGTTTTTTAGGGGTAATCGATCCCTGAAGATGTCAAAAAATACCGTAAAATCACCTCATTGATTATAACTCGAAAACTGTTAATTCTATGGCAAATTCCATTAGAAACATCTTGTAGAGGATGTAATTTCTGACATTTTTCTTAAAAATATTTGAAAATAAGCAACCAGAATGGATGGAAGGGGGGGGGTGAAAAAATGAAAATTATAGCCCTTTCGACCAAACTTAACCAAATTTTGTATACATATTCTGTGGTAGGTTTCCATTTTTTGGCAGCTTCTACCAAAGAAATTTATATTTGAACAATAAATTCTCTTAATCTATATCAAGCAGAGGTGAACCTCATTGATTTCTCTTCATGAATAATAACTCTTTGAAATTTACTCCAACAGAAATAAATAGCTTATAAATTCATTAATATAAAATAGAAATAAATACCTAGTAATTATTCTCTAGATGAGATATTTTAAATTATTCAATAATTTAACCAATACTAACCTTTATAAATTGGGTAATTATTAGGATTATTTAGAATCATATTGATATCAACAATTGTAAATTTATCCATTATATATGAATATATTCTTAAATAAATAATCCAAAGAAAGAAATTGACAGACAGGGTAAAATGGCGGATATAAGCTAAACATGAGAGTTTGGTCAAGTTTCAGATTAATTCCGTGAGGTGGCAGTAGTGTAGCCAATTTATGAAAATATTTAAATAAAACTATACTAAAAAAATAAAAAATATGTCTTCTAGAGTAATTAAAAACATGTAGATATATTCTAATGACTAAAAATAAAAGCACCAGAGAGTAATTGAATATTAAGTATTGACCGGTGGCGTAACTATATATTATACCTAAAGCAATTTGAAACGCGAAAGTTAAATAATATTAATATAATGATGCTAGACCGGTTTTATTATATTTTAAACAATTTTCGATTCTCTTTTACTCGGTCTTTTTTATTATTATATTAAATTAATTAATTAATTATATTATATTAAAATTTAAAAAAGTTAAATAATATGATCAATAATTTCTTATGTTAATTCTATATTGAGAAAATTATTTTATTATTTTTTGATTTTATTGAAAAAAAAATAATATATAAAAAATAAAAGAAAGAATAAAAAATAAATTGAGCATCCGACGGGTCTCGAACCCGTGTCTCTCTCCTTTACGCGAAGAGCAAATTCAATTTAAAAGTTTTATTTATAATTTTAATATTTAGAGATACAACATTGTAAATCAATACATTACAAGTACAACAGATATACATGATTATATGAAATTTACAAATGTTTTTTAATTGTTCCTTATATAAATAGTTTCCTGCCCTATGAGCTTACACTACTAATATATTTTAATTTTGTTCTTAATAATTAATAATATTTACAAATATGAGTATAATTAGGTTTATTATACAATTTTTTTAATTATCCTTAATATAAATATTTACATATTTAATTTTATTTTTATTTTTATGCAGGGAAAGATTCTAGACAAATAAAAACCCTGCTTTTGGTCATGCGCGGATCCAGGGGGGCGATGGGGATCTTCTAGACCGGGACTGATAGACTACCCTTTGTGACGTCATGATTATTTTGTAGGGTACTGTAGAAGCCTTAAATAAATCTTTAAATAAATAAATCTTTATTCCTCGACCTGCTTAGAGGCACAAGTCCTCGGTGGCTAGGTCCTCCAAACATCAATACAATCTAGCTACAATACATTAACAAATATCAATACAAATTAATTACAACAATTTAACAAATAATAAACAAAAAAAAAGAAAAAAAAAATAGAAATGTATGCTCATTAACAAATAACATGACCATATATTTCCATCAAAAGACAAAAAGTTATTTAAAAATTCCGCGCAAAAACCCGATACCAGGAGCAAGCGACGCATTAGCCATCCCGGCATTTGCCATAAGTTGTTAAGGAAACCTGGTCAAAACCTTAACAAGGATGGTATGACCTCTCTCTACCTCAGCTAATCTCTGCTTGTGAGAACTAAATAAAATTTTGTACAACTCTAGGACTTTAGGACTTGACAAAATTTATAATTGATTTAATCATAGGAGGCAGAATACTATAATCCCAAGTAGTAATAGACAGACTTCCACAATGCCAGATCCTACAAATGAATGCAAACCTACATGATAATATCTGAATTAACTAGCTTGTAGTAACCAGACCTATTTAAATTAATACCATTCTTCCCTATATCCTTATAATCTATATAACCATCTGAATCATCCACATAACAAAAATACCACCATTAGTTTCAACACCTATACTTCTACTCCCAACCCTGGATTGACTATCCTTTTTAACCATATTATCTAAAAAAAGAAAAAACATTTTAAAAATAAACAAAATATTTACCTTAGTAACGCAGAGATTTCCAGCCTAATTTCAAAACCAACCCTTGCTTTTCCTATCTCTAAATGGAAAGAAGAGTTAACAAACCCCCTTCCCCAAAAGAGACAAAAAAAGAACTAATAAAAACCTACCAAAAAGCTTCAAATTCGAAAGAGGAGGGCAACAAGAGGCCCTCCGAGGGCGGGCGTGGCAGATAGTATAATCCTAAATAGATATTATTCCTATCGAGATTTTGCAAAGTACAATATATAGTACTTGGCTACCTAGCGATGTTCGGTAACTCTTTTCTTCAGTAGTTATAAGCTATATATTAATCCCCGTACCACTGATCTTTACGAGGGATTTAAAATTAAATAAAGTAAAAACCAATTATTTATTAAAAGGAAATTTAATAAAAATGAAATTATACATTTTTCTCGAGACAACCACCTGTGAATAATTATTTCAATTAACAAAAAGCCATCAAAAAAAATTTAGCCGAAGATGAGACCGTAAGAGATCGAATTGTCAACACAAAAACCACTTAACCCGTGAATTTCATCCAAATCGTTAGAGCCGATTCTATTGGTATATATACAAGAATTGTTCGTTTAATAAGATTTTAGACACAATTATAATTCTATAGTAAAAACCAACTAAATATAATGAGAAAAAATAAATATTTTTTTCCCCTAAAAAAAAACAACTAAATTAAATTAATGTAATAAATTTATTATATATTATTAAAAAAGAAAAAAATATTTAATATTTGGTATGAAATTATTAGTGAATTACATATTACATAATTTTTACATTGACAATTACATTTAAAATAATTTTATCTTAGGTATAAAAATTGTTTCAAATAATAAGTGTTTTAAATTTTTTAATAGAAAACAAAAAGAAATGAGGGTTTTGATTTATTATTATAATAGTATTTCAAAGAGTGTCTCATCTGTTTGATGCAAATGAACAACAATAATATTGAAATAATTTATTGATTGTTTTCGGTAATAAATAACTACTGAACGTATCAAAGTGAAATCTCAAAACGTTTAACAGTTTCGGGTTTATTGGTGGAATAAAATAAATATATTAATTTCAATAAGTAATAATTAAATGTGGAATAAATCAAAATTTTAAAATTATAAAGAATTTATTTGTACATTGCAAGCAGAACCATTGCGAAGTTGCAAGGGAATGAAGGGCGGAAAAAAATAAAATTAATCAAAGAAGAAAAAACACATTTTTCTGAATTTTACAAAACAAGTTTATATTACAAATGAAAGAGATTATAAAAATTCTCTATGAATTATTTCTCTTGGGTTTTATTGAGAAAATTGCAATGAGATAACAGAGGGTGGGGGGCTGAACGTATTGAATGTGTGCCGAGTTCTCGACAGGGGTTCCGCGGGCTGATAGCACAGGGGTGGGGGAATACCTTTGGGTTGAACTGGCCCAGACCAATATTTCACTAGGAAATCAACAGTTATTCACAGTGACAAAATCTGTAAAAATTCATCAATTAAGACCGCAATGGGAACATATCTTTAATTCATTTATTCTATTCAGTATTACAACTTCAAAATTGAGATGGTCAAAATATAATACCCTCGTCGGGAAATTGAATCAATTAAAATGAGATTTAAATTTATTTGTGAAAATAAAATAAATCTGAAAAATTGTCAAGGACTTTTAAAATGTATTTTTAAACGACTTATGAGATTTGCCTTTCGTGAGAAGGCATTTGTGCAATGAGCGCACTTAAAAGGCTTCTCCCCTGTATGTGTCCTTAAATGACTTGTGAGAGTAGATTTATCTGAGAAGGGTTGTTCACACTGAGCACAGGCAAATGGTCTCTCCCCTGTATGTGTCCTTAAATGTCTTGTGAGATGAACTTTTTTTGAGAAGCGTTCTTCACAGTGACCACAGGCAAAGGTCCTCTCCCCAGTATGTGTCCTTAAATGCTTTGTGAGATTAAATTTTAATGAGAAGCGTTGTTCACACTGACCACAGGTAAAGGGCCTCTCCCCTGTATGCGTAAATTGTGAGAGAAGATTTTTGTGAGAAGCGTTGTTTACAGCGAGGACAGCTAAAAGGCCTCTCACCTGTATGTGTCCTTAAATGATTAGTGAGATTAGATTTTTGTGAGAAGCGTTGTTCACACTGACCACAGGTAAAGGGCCTCTCCCCTGTATGTGTACTTAAATGTCTTGTGAGAGAAGATTTTTGTGAGAAGCGTTGTTTACAGCGAGGACAGCTAAAAGGCCTCTCACCTGTATGTATCCTTAAATGATTAGTGAGATTAGATTTTAGTGAGAAGCGTTGTTCACACTGACCACAGGTAAAGGGCCTCTCCCCAGTATGTGTCCTTAAATGCTTTATGAGAGCAGGTTTTTCTGAGAAGCTTTGTTCATACTGAGCACAGGTAAAGGGCCTCTCCCCAGAATGTGTCTTTAAATGCCTTGTGAGAGCAGTTTTTTTTTGTGAAGCTTTTTTGACAATGGGGACATTTTTTTTCTGAATGTACCCGTAAATGATGATTAAGCGTTGATTTTGATTTGAATTTCTTTTGACATTGCTTACACATGAATAATTTCTTGACCTGAATGAAAAAAAAATATAAAATTATTTTTCATTATGGATTCCGCTGGATATTAAGGATTAACTTTACCTTTATTTGATGCAGTAATATTCAATTGATTTTTTAATATTATGAATATATTCATTTTAAAGCATTTCTTTTGATGCTTCTCTAGAAATTCTTCGCTTATAAACATCATGCTACAATAGCAGCAGGGATGAAGTGGCCCTGAAATATAAAACTAATATCTTATAAATCTAATCTTAAAAAATATTTAATGATTAATAAATATATATATATATATATATAAAATTAAGGTTTTGTCTGTACATTGCTCAAAATCACGCCAAATTTTGGTTGCACACGTTTCAAGCAAAGTTTTGAACGAAAAACACCTTCAACGGGGTGGTGGTGCAGGGTGGAGTGTGGGGTTAATGGAGGGTCCAGAGGTGGGGTGGGGTGGGGGCGGGGTTGGGCATGGGTGCATGGGGTGGAGGTGCTGGGTGAGTTTAGGGGGTTGTGGTGGGTAGGATTGGGTGTGAGTGTGGGTCTGTGGGTTGGCGGTCTAGAGGGCGTGCCCCCTGGCTATCAAGAGGGCCGCCGAAGGCAGTAATAATATGTAAGTATTGATAGATCCAAAAATATCACAGAGTTTAAGCTAATTTAAAATTGGAAATTATGTATGAATTTATACATTAATTTCTGTGAATCAATTGTAATAGACTGATGAAGAGGACAAAGCCCTCGAAACTATAATTTCGTTATAAATAAAATTTATATAATTCCAGCAAAAGACACACTCTTTTATTGTCTCCTTCGATATATAAAAATTCTGCTACCCTCGGCACAAAAACTCTCAATTTAGTTCTTCAATTGATTTAAAATACAATTTATTAAGTTCTTTGATATTGTATATGTCGGAGGTTGCGTCGGCCAGGGTTGAATGAGGCAGCTGGTTTGTCTGTCAATCAAACCCGCGTCGAGAATCCCGCCAGTTCGAATGACATTCAAAGACTCGGTTTGTTCTGAAAATGATCCAGAGGGCGGAGGGGGCTTCTGCTAAGCCGAGGAGAAAGGGATTCCCAAAGCAGGAGCGAATGAACAGCCATTACGCCGGCAGGAAACAACCTGAGGGGGACTTAAAAGCCTCATCTGGCCTTGTAATGACTAATTAACCGATGAGGACAAGCTACTACTCCCAAATATACAGGGTGCATAGGAAAGTCCCTTTAACCTGAAAATACTTGCGAACGGAGAGTGCTACAGCCACGCAATTGAGGCAATGGTATAGTAAAGCGACTATGCCCGACCTAATGCAAACGACACCAGCGCCCCTAGTGGCGAAATGTGGAGGTTAACCATTGCAAATCGAAAACGAAAAGAGATAGAGCAAAATTTCCAATTAGAAAGTTTTAGAGCATCAATTAATTAGTACGAAACGATATTTGGTTTAAACGGATAAGATAAATTGGCGCATGTATACCCCAAAAATATCCAAAATCGATGCACTCCATTTTGTGTTAATATTTGAAAGGAATAGCCAGAGGAAAGAAGAAATATGCACAATTTAATGAATAAATACTAGTATGTACTTACATCAATACATTTTGATAACATCACACACAAAAACAAAATAGGTAAACTAAACTCTAAGTCTCATAGTGATAAAAAGTTAATGTAGAGAATGTTCGAAAAGGCGTCAATTTATCTTATCCGTGTAAACCAAATATCGTTTCGTACTAATTAATTGATGCTCTAAAACTTTCTAATTGGAAATTTTGCTCTATCTCTTTTCGTTTTCGATTTGCAATGGTTAACTTCTACATTTCGCCACTAGGGGCGCTGGTGTCGTTTGCATTAGGTCGGGCATAGTCGCTCCACTATACCGTTACCTCACTTGCGTGTCTGTAGCACTCTCCGTTCGATAGTATTTTCAGGTTAAAGGGACTTTCCTATGCACCCTGTATATAACTTGACAAGTTTTATATCCAACTAAATTTTAAGCTTGTATTAAATGTCATCAGGTTAAACGTAAGTTATTGACTATTAGACCTTGTAGGTAAGCACGGCTGAACGATCTTAGGCCAGGGGGGGTTAAAACTTGGAAAGTGATGTAGGCCTTCTGGGGGGTATGGAATTTGAAGCAAATTGGTACAATTTAAACCATTTTTTAAGCAGTTTGTAGCTGTGGTTTTATTGAAAACTGAAAGACAAAGAGGAGTTCAAAGTTTTGTTTGTAGTTATAATGCTTGAGTTTAGTTTTAAAAGGTAATAAAATAATCATAAGTTTCCTATATTTGATTCAATCGCGAATTGAATGTCAGATATTAAGTAAGAATAATATCCGAATTTTTTATATATTTCTGTGTAAGAAATAATGAATTAAAATACTTTTCTAATTAATATATGAAAGAGATTTGTTTTTTAATGGCGTTTTTAAACAAGATATATATATATATCGCTAGACCACTGCTGGTTGAGGCTATTGGAGTCTGCTGGATCTTAAGTCTGGACCAAGAGAGAATGAAAAAGATGTGATCCAGCATCATTTCGCGATTAGCCCGCATGACCCTTTATACCAAACACTGATATGGATTTGTAATCTGAAGATGTTATATATTCAATCCCCCAGTCCAGCACGTTCGATCTGTTAACACGTGTGTTAGGTGTTTCTATCAATTAATCATAGGTTTCCTATATAGCCTCAACCAGCAGTAGTCTAGCGATATATATATAATATCTACTCTTATTAAACGAGCAAAAATTGTATATATATTTGTTTGTATATTTTTATCTTAGTTCTATTTTGAAAACGGCTCTACCGATTTTGATGAAACCAACTCTATTAAAAAGTTTTGAGGATGAGAAAACGATCTGGCTAGGTCTGGACCTCGACAAATTTCATCTTAATTCATCTTTTCTTAATTAAAGTAATTATTGATAGATGAAAATCTCAATAATAAAGTTTGTTTACATTTTTTTCAATTATCTTTTATTTATTAATTGGTTTTTTAATTTTAAAACTCACGAATATTTTATACCAAATATTGTTATATTTTAGAATTTGCCAATTTAATTGAATAAAATTCCTCTTAATAAAAAACACGGACTAAAAATATTATCGCAACCTAGAAGATCAAGTACAGTCGATGGAGGGGGAAGTAATCTCCGAAATCGAAGCCTCAAATACAATGTATACATTATTTCATGTAAAAAATTGCTTCAATAGAATTATTATTTATTTAATTGATTAAAAAAACTTATACGGAATTTATTTCTATACCTATATACACCTAGAAGAACTCTATGGAGAAGAAAAAACAATGAACCCAATAGAAGAAGAAGAATCTGTGGACGAAAACGAATTAGGAGACCCCATACTCAGGTCAGAATTCGAGACAGCTTTGAAGGAACTAAAAAATAATAGAGCACCCGGAATAGACAATATACAAGCTGAAATCCTAAAGAACTCTGGGGAAAAGGCACTTGACAAACTCTTTGAACTAATTAGCAAAATCTATAAATTGGGAATCATCCCAAAAGATTTCCAAAAAACAAAATAGTCACACTTCCCAAAAGACAGGCGCGGATAAATGTGAAAATTTCAGGACCATTAGCCTAACCTCACATGCCTCCAAAATCCTAACCAAAATAATCCAGAGAAGAATAGAACAAAGAGTTGAAGAAAATCTGGGGGAAGACCAGTTCGGCTTTAGAAGAAACAGAGGCACCCGAGAAGCAATTCTCTCTCTTAGACTAATAATAGAAAGGGCTTTTATCAGGGAAGAATCTGTCTACATCGGATTCATAGACCTAGAAAAAGCATTCGATAATGTCAATTGGGAAATTATGTTTAAAATATTAAAACAGGCGGGAATAAAATTCAGAGAGAGAAGACTAATCTACAATCTATATCAAAACCAGACGGCAATTATAAATATTGGTGATGAACAAAGAGAAGCCAAAATAAAAAAAGGTGTAAGACAAGGATGTGTGCTGTCACCCATGATTTTCAACTTATACATAGAAGAAGCGATTAAAGAATTTAAAGACAAAATTGATACAGGTATAGAAATCCAAGGTCAAAAGATCGCTATGTTAAGATTTGCCGATGACATTGCCCTTCTAGGAAGCAATAAAAAAGAATTAGAGGACGCCTTGAATGGAATTAACCAAATCCTAATAGAAGAAATCAAAATGAAAATAAACAAGAATAAAACCAAGGTCCTAGTATGTACAAAAAAAGAACAAACGAGACAGGAATGCATCAAAATTAACCAAGAAAACCTAGAAGGAGTTAAGGAATTCCGCTACCTAGGAAGTAAAATAACATGGGATGGGAGGAGCAAAAACGAAATTAAATCAAGAATTGCCCAAGCAAAAATGGGGTTTAATACAAAACAAAAACTACTATGCTCCTCCTCAATCAGCTTAGCAAACAGGAAGTTGCTATTGAAGACATATGTATGGAGCATAGCCATGTACGGGTGTGAAACCTGGACAATTAGAGAAGAGGAGAGAAAGAGATTAGAGGCTTTCGAAATGTGGTGCTACAGAAGAATGATGAATATCAAATGGATGGATAAAATTACAAATGAAGAAGTTCTTGGAAGAATCGGAGAAAGAAGAACCTTGTGGAAGAGTCTGAAGAAGAGAAGAGGTCAGATGATGGGGCACACACTGAGACATGGGGGACTGCTTAGGGATATCTTGGAGGGGGAGGTGGGAAAGAAAAGGGGAAGGGGAAGAACCAGATTAGAATATTTCAACCAAATAATTGGGGATATGGGATGCCAGACATTTAGAGAGGTTAAACAGCTGGCGGGGGACAGAGTCGAGTGGAGACGGATTGTTGCATCAAACCAGTCTTAGGACTGTATACTCAATGATGATGATGACCTATATACACATTATCTGTGGACCACTAGAAATGCAAAAACTGGCTGTGGGGTGTTTTTTTTTGTGTTTTGATCGATGTGGGGGGTGCTGGAGGTGGGGTGCAGTTGTGGGGATCCGGAGGTGGGGCGAGGTGCGGGGTTTCGAGGACGGGGTTGTGGTGGGGTGGGACGGAGTGAGGGTGGCGATGGTGGTCCAGTGGTGGAGGCGAGGTGCGTGGTTTCGGGGGGGGGGGGTCCAGGGGGCGTGTACTATATATATTTGTATTTATTTTAATTTGGTTACCGTGCATTGACAATTATAACTTGCAGATTTATAAATTTAATATCAAAGAAGGTAACAAATTTTATTTTAAATCAATTGAATAACGTTGTACATCCCTATGGCTATGATTTAAGTAACTGTTATGCAACTTGGTACCCGTTAAAGATCTCAACTCTTTTGTTTGCCGTTTGTACCGAATTTGGCCCCTTTTTCACATTTATGTTTTTGGCTAGATAAACATATACACATTTATAATGAATATAAATGTGAATTTACAAACACTCAACCATTTTTTAAAACTATATCTATGACATGGCTATGTTTTTAAATTAAGAAACACACTGGACGGTTTAAATCTTTGACTGAAATAAGTTTACTGAGATACACTGATACAAACATGTTTATTGGGGTTATATATATATATATATTATTATTTATTTCAACTCCTATCATACAATTCACATAATACATTATATACCGGGTGAGTTTTTTTATCTTGAGACTGTCTTATAACTCTAAAACAGTGCATTATATGAAAAAAAGTTTCAAATAAAAGTTTATTTATATCAGGGCGAAACTAAACTAGGCTATTGTTTGTCGGCGCAGAACAAGCTTTCAAGGGTATTTTAAGGTCAAGTTGGGTTCTTTTAAATGGAACCCTAAATTTTTTTTTGCGCCACCATATTCTACAAAAAAAAACTGAACAACTTTCATAAAAACTTTACTTAGGGAAAGTGATGTAGGTTTTAGGTGAAACATGATATTAATTAATAAAGTAAAGGGAGTGTAGTTTCACGGTGAATGAAATAAAACTTAAAGAGGTTACTACACTCCCTTTACTTTATTAATTCATAAGAACTATTTTTTTATATGACATCAAATAAACAAAATACATGAATCAATTAGATCTTAAAAAAATCTTAATAATTATTTTTAACAATTTTTCAACTTAATTATCAAATAATAATGATTAAATAATTAATTATTAAATCAAAAAGTCCCAACAATGAAAATAAGGGTTTATAATGATATGGAAACTTAATTATAACCAAATTTAAGAGATTATTTTCTACTTAATAGAACTAGTTAAAATTCTTGAGTTTAAAAAAGTTTATTTCTCGTGTCAATTCAGTAGATAGTTATATATTACTATAATAAAAATGGAGTATTTTTGTTGAAGACAGAATTGAAATGGTCCTAATTTATGCGGTGAACGTGAAGTGTTATGGGGGTGCCATTGAAATGGATGCCGAGCGTTTTCCTGATAGGAATATACCCTCACAAGCTTCATTTTATGATGTTGTAAATCTATTTAAAAAAAATAAGGAAATTGGAACTGGAATTCATCCAGAAGACTCGGGAATGTTACAGAACATAGTCGGAAAATTATTAATTATTATTAAATTATTTATTTAATAATTAATTATTTGATAATTAAGTTGAATGATTGTTAAAAATAATTATTATTTGGATTTTTTTTTAGATCTAATTGATTTAATGGGGGGTCAGATAGGCTAGTCGGTAGCGCATCATCCTGCTAACCAAGTGGACCCGGGTTCGAATCCGACTCGAGGCATTCGGCTAAAATCTGACCCCCGGGATAGGGACAAATTTAAAAAATATATAGTATCGTAAAATGGCTTATGGTTAGAAAGGCCGAAAAGCCAAAAAAAAAAAAAAAAAATTGATTTAATATTTTGTTTATTTGATGTCGTGTAAAAAAATACCTACTTCTTATGAAAGTTGTTCAGTTTTTTTAGTAAATTTAGAAAATGTAAAGAAATATATAGGTTTCCATTTAAAAAATAGAACTTGACCTTGAAATACCCTTGAAAAGCTTATTCTAGGTAAACTTTACTTTAAGATAAATAACTATTTGAAGTTTTCTCCAACACAGATAAATAGCTTATAAATTTATTAATATAAAATACAAATAACTAAATAGTAATAATTATTCTCAAGATGAGATATTTTAAATTATTTAATAATTTAACCAATACTGACCTTTATAAATTGGGTAATTATTAGGATTATTTAAAATCATATTGATATCAACAATCTTTAATTTGTCCATTTTTTTTTTTTTTTTTTGGCTTTTCGGCCCTTCTAGCCATAAGCCTAATTACGATACTGGATATATTTTTAAAATTTGTCTCCACCCCCCGGGGGTCAGATTTCGGCTGGCTGCCTCGAGTCGGACTCGAACCCGGGTCTCCTGGCTAGCTCGCCGTCACGCCACCGACTAGCCTATCGACCCCCCAATTTGTCCATTATATGTGAATATATTTTTAATTAAATAATCCAAAGAAAGAAATCGACAGACAGGCTAAAATGGCAACTTTAAGACAACAGATGAGAAAGTTTCAAATTCTAATCGACAGATGGCAGTAGTGTACCCATTTATGAAAATACCAGGGAGATAGGGAGTGAGTCTCCTTGGAAAATACATAGTTAAATAAAACCGAGGGGTGAACCGCGATTGGAATTAAGTGTTCACCGTCTTTGGAATTCATTAGATAATCTATTGTCTTCTACTTGGAAATGAAAGTGGAAGTAGGTGTACACGATTTTAGGTCGCGGTTCACCCCTCGAATAAAACTCGACTAATTATATTAAAAAAAAAAAAACACCCTTCTAAAAAGTATAAAATAATTTATAATACATAATCAAAAAGTTTGGGGCGCAGAAACATGTACTTTTAATTAATTTCGACATAGTGCCACACACGCTTTTTGATTAAGTATTATACATTAATTTGTACTTTTTAGAAGCGTGTTTTTTTAGTTTTTTAAAATACTTATAATTTTTTTTTACTTTTTAGTCTTAATTATTTTTATGGGGAAATATTTGCGAAATTTAACAGAACAAAAGTCACATAGATACATACATACATATATACAGGTGGAGCTTATATAAAGCATCAATTAAAGCACGACAGGTTAATTAAATCCCCATCCAAACCACCGACCCTATCCTTCACCACTAGACTCACCTCTGATCATACATCAGAAATAAAACACACGTTTGAAGCCATTTTAAGCACTACACGTAAACAAAACCTGTTGAATTGTGTTGTTGGATTCTAACACCGAATTACTCGCCCTTCTTACTTCCTGGTCAAGCAACTTGAAAAAAAGTGAAAATTTTCTGCCTCCAAAATATCAACAGCTACTCGAACCAATTAAATTAAGGGGGAAAAAAAGTAAATATATTAAATAAAAATAATGGAGAAATTAACGAACTGAGAAATCTACTCACGGGTTAACATATATAATGCAAACTAAAAATTAAAATAAAACGTGGAACAAAAAGGGAGAAGTCAATTTTCAAACGAAATTTCACAAGTAGTTTTGGTCCATTGAGATTTTTCGTTTATTGGGCCACGCAGGTGGGGGCCTCCACTAACAAGAAATATTTACATAGTCGGGTGAATTTAATTACAGGAGTATTTACATAATTATAGGAATATTAACATAATATATTTACAAAAAAAATTTCTTTTTTCTTTTTATATACAATTTCTAGCGCATGGCGATTTCCCTATAAGTTCTCCTGTTGAAGCTGTAAAAATTAATCAATGAACCCCTCATCGCCCTGAAGGTCATATCGTATAAAGTTCTCTGAGAAATTCCCAGGGCGACAAGGGGAGGCACCGCTTTATGCCACCACACTCCCTTCCACGAGAGTGTGATGACTTCAACTCTCACAGAACCCGAGCCCACCCCAAGCCTTGCCGCAATGTTGCTCACCAGACTGGAGTTGCCCTTATAATAATTGATTTTGTTTCTGTGGGCAACCCCCAGTCCGAGGAGCGCTGACACTATCTGCACATCCAGAACCCACACCGTCCCCGACCCGTCCTTCGCCGAGATGTCTGGCTTCCTGTTCCCGGCCGAACTCTGATATAAATATTCGAGCTCGACCCGCATTCCCTTTTTAATTAGTTCATCAGCCAGACGTCTCACCACCGCATCATGCCTCCTGAGCCTTCCATCGTGCGTCCGCCCCCACGACTGGAGAATATGCCCTGTCGTCTTAGTTTTTCTACACCCGGCCCTACACATGGGTGGACCGCTCCGGCCGCCTTCCCCCACTTGTTCTAACGGCCGAAGGAAGAGACCCCGACCTAAGTCTACATAGTTCAGCTGAAAGATATTGTTCTTAATGAGGTCCGGGTGCTTCATAAAGTTATATGAGGGCTTTGCCCCTGCGCACATCTCCATATCCCTCCCGTCGACGCTGCTATGTAAGTTCTCGCGCCAGTACTCACCAACCCCTTCCACCCCGCCGAACTTACGGAGATTAAGAGCTGATTAGATTTTGGTGTATATCGACTCAAAATTAAGGGGGTGGAGGGGGGATTAAAAAATAAAAATCTAGGTCGTTTGAGCAAGCTCAACCAAATTTTGTATACATCATCAGTGGACCCCCTAGGAGTCTAAAAATGCAAAAACTAACCGCCCAACATGGGGGGGGGGAAGTTCAAAAAATGAAAATCTTGGCCATTTACCAAACTCAACCAAATTTTGTATACATAATCAGTGTGCCCCTAGGAGTCTAAAAATGCAAAAACTAACCCCTCCCCTACATGATTATAAATAATTTTATTAAATATTAATGTAAGTGATGGGCCAGGTTGTATGGTAAAGTCAAGTGGATGGCCATATCAGAACACGTCAGCTTATTATTTTTGACAAGGCTTGGTTCGATCACATATGTGTAGGTACCGCATTTTGTGTATAACTTCCAATTAACTGAAGATGGCCAAATATATTCAGGGTGAAACGTTTTATTCAGGGTGTTTTATTGAACCCAGCGCATCCAACCCTCCTCCTTCATCTTAAAAGATCTCAAAACGTTTAACTGTTTCAGTTTTAATTGTAGAATAAAATAAATATGTGCATTTAAATTATTTTAAATTTAATGGGAGGAAAAAAATCAAAATTTTAAAATTTTATAAAGAATTTATTTGTTCAATGAATGCAGAATCATCGTGAAGTTGCAAGAGAATGAAGGGCAGATTTGAAATTTAATGGTGACGACTAAAATAAATTAAAGACGAAAAAACAGACATTTTTCTGTATTATGCAAAACAAGGTAATATTACAAATAGAAGAGATGAATAAAATTGCGTTTTATCAATAAGATTGTAATGAGTGGGTGGGTGAACTTCCCCTTCATGTGTCTGCCGAGTTCTCGACAGGGGCTCCGCGGGCTGCTAGCACAGTGGTGTGGGGAATACCTTTGGCTTGAACTGGCCCAGAACAATATCTCACTACGAAATCTAGTTATTCCCGAATACAGTGTCAAAATCTGTAAAAATTCATCAATTAAAACAGCCATGAGAACATATCTTTGTTGAATTTTGTCTTTACTTAATTTTGCGAGATTTTATTTTTGTTTTGAATGAATTTATGTGAACAACCCCACGAGCACCGTAAACATTGTAATACTGAATTATGTACCTATTTATGTATGTTTCTCTTTTATCTTTTACTTTTCTTTTCATTATTGTTTTCTGTATGATTTTCATGTGATTGTTCTTTGTATTGTTAATTATATTTATTGTTCGAGTATAGATTATTGTATTTTTATTGAATTGTTTATATATGATTTTGATGTTTTATATTGTAATTCTTTGTAAAAAAATTTTTTTTATTTTTATTATTTTTCTTGACACAACACTCATTATTATACACGTATTTGACATTTTTGTAAGTGGACTACTAGTCCGTAAAATTATCTAAATAAATAAATAAATAAACAACTTAAATTCTGTTCATCCGGTTAACAAGATTTTTTTATATTTTATTTATTAATTTCTAAAAAATTTTTGAAAAATAAACTGATATGGCCATCCACTTGACTTGACATAACAACCTGGCCCCTCACTTATATTTATTGCATAATTTTTGCATTTTTAGTCTTCTAGAGGCCCACAGATATGTATACAAAATTTGGTTGAGTTTGCTACAAGTATTTTCATTTTTTGACCCCCCCCTCCCATTTTGGGTGGTTAGTTTTTGCATTTTTAGTCTTCTGGGTTACCACTGATTAAGTATACAAAATTTGGTTAAGTTTGGTACAAGGGCCTATATTTTCATTTTTGACCCTACACCCCCCCCCATTTTGAGGGGTTGGTTTTTGAATTTTTAGACTTCTGGAGACCCACGGATTACGTATACAAAATTTGGTTGAACTTGCTCAAATGGCCTAGATTTAAAATTTTTAACCCCCCTTCCACCCCCCTTAATTTTGGGTCGATATGCACCAAAATCTAATCAGCTCTTAATTTCCCAGATATGACCTTCAGGGCGATGATGGGTTCTTTAATGAATTTTTACAGCTTCAACAGGAGATCTTATAGGGAAAACACCATACGATAGAAATTGTATATAAAAAGATTTTTTTTTTTTTGTAAATATATTATGTAAATACTCCTGTAATTAAATTCACCCGACTATGTAAATATTTCTTGTTATTGGAGGCCCCCACCTGCGTGGCCCAATAAACGAAAAATCAATGGACCAAAACTAGATCTGAAATTTGGTTTTGATATTCACACTAGTTTTTGAGCTAGCTCGTCCACAAAATTGGGTAACGCACAGACTATATTAATGAGAAAATTATAAAATTAGACTAACTGACAGACAACCAGACATTTTAACAAAACAATTATTATCTCGAAAAATATAATTTTTTCGATGTTCACTTTTAGGGCTTTTTTGTAGACCGAAATGCCATGGTTTCGCCCAATTTTTTTAACCAAAATAGTTTCAGCCATTTTTGAGATATTTCAAAAAAAAATAATAAAAAAAAAACAACTTTTTTCATGCACAATTACAATACTTGATCATACCCTGTATGGTAAAGTAAAAATATAGGTTAGGAAGAAAATAGTAAGTAACTAATTTTACAAAAATAAGTTTTAAAATCAATATAACATTATTTCCTATCTATTGAGTTGTGGCTGCAAAAATATTATTGTTCAACGGCCACCCTAATAAAAATACAATCAAAGAGAGAAATAAAGTATTCATCGAACAAATATATACTACTTTTTTAATATAAATATTGACAAATTCCCAGTGAGTAGAAAAACATAAAATTATAATTGATTGATCTACTCGAACAAGGTCGATTTAATATTGTTTGTCATTATTCAGCTCTGAAGATGTTTACAACCAATAGCAGAAATAAAAAGAAATAAACAAAAGATGCACGTCTCTTACTTAAACCCTTACTAAATTAATAGAACTACAGCTATAAAGAATTCCTAAAATAAATATACTACAAGTGACAAATCACATATTATATTCAGTATTACAACTTAAATATTAAGATGGATACACTCGTCAGGAAATTGGAAGATTTGAAATGAGATTTAAAAATAATTTATGAATATAAGATGAATTTAAAATTTTTTTAATTATTATTTAAATGTATTTTTAAATGATTTATAAAACTAGTCCTTAGTGAGAAGGCATTTGTGCAATGAGCACACTTAAAGGGCTTCTCCCCTGTATGTGTCCGTAAATGAGCTGTGAGAGAAGATTTTTCTGTATAGCGTTTTTCACATTGACCACAACCAAAGGGCTTCTCGCCTGTATGTCTCCTTATATGCATTGTGAGATGAGATTTTCGTAAGAAGCGTTTTTTACAGTGAGTACAGCTAAAGGGCCTCTCCCCTGTATGTGTCCTTAAATGCCTCTGGAGATCAAATTTTTGTGAGAAGTGTTTTTTACACTGAGCACAGCTAAAAGGCCTCTCGCCTGTATGTGTCCTTAAATGCTTTGTGAGATTAGCTTTTTGTGAGAAGTGTTGTTTACAGTGATCACAGCTAAAGGGCTTCTCGCCTGTATGTGTCCTTATATGATTTATGAGAGCAGAATTATCTGCGCAGCTTTTTTTACAATGGGGACATTTTTTTCTTAAGTGTACCCGTAAATGTTTATTCAGATCTGATTTTAATCTGAATCTCTTTTTGACATTGTCTACACTCTAAGAATTTCTGACCTGAATGAATTAGAAATTGGTAAATTATTTTTCAAATTGCATTTTACTGGATATTAAGGATTAAATTTACCTTTTTTTGATGCAGTAATATTCAAGTCAACTTTTAATAGAATGGATACATTCATTTTAAAACATTTCTTTTGATGTTTATCTAGAAATTCTTCGCTTATAAACATCATGCTACAATAGCAGCAGGGATGAAGTGGCCCTGAAATAAAATACAAATCACTTAAAATTACAAATATAACCTTAAAATATATTTAATGACTAATAAATAATAATATAAGACATGATAAATCCAAATTTATCACAGAGACTTAGGTAATTTATAATTATAAATGTATATAGTCATTTTAATTTTAATAGAAAATAAATTAATGACAAATAATAATATATCATAACGAATATAACAATAACTTATATCAATTAAAAATATTGAAATGACACAATTGGAACTAATGATAAAATATCATAGATCGCAATTTAAGTTATTATTAGAGACCGGATTTTTATCCAGTAAAAAGTGCCAAAATATGCCATAAAATATGTAATTAAAAATGCTGAAATATGCAAGTAATATGCAGAATACGTTGAAATATGCAAATATATGCAGTAAAATGGCCAAATAAATTTTTTTATGCACTAAAAAATTAAAAAAGACTATATATTTTAGTAGTGCTATGAAAGGAATGAAATGATAAAGTAAGCTATAGACAACAAGTGTCAAATATGTAATTGAAAAGTTTTTGTTTTGCCGAGAGTAGCAGAATTGTTGATTCATAAAGAGAAACAAAGAGGTTTGTCCTCTGCTTGATACAGTTCTAAGCTGACCACCAGTGAAGAAGGAACACCAAATTTTCAACATCCATACGATATTGACTCCACGAAAAACATTTATAATTTAAAAAAAGACTGATGATGAAGACCAAGTCTTCGAAACTATAGTCTCAAACAAATAAATTATATATATACAGATATATCATCTCGATATATATTATGTGTGTATGTTTATTTGCATCAAGCAGTGGACAACATCTTTGTTTCTCTTTATGTCAAATATGTACTTTTATTGAATAAAAAAATTGCACAAAATTCTCATTACATTTAATAAATATATTAAATTTCTTCCAGAACTTATAATAATAATAATAAATATAATAATGTTTCAAAAAAATGTGATTGAAAAAATACGGATAACGCCAACCTAATCGCCTAAAATCCGTGGCCGCCTCCGTGGTCTAATGGTCAGAGTAACTGACTGGCAACCCGGAGGTCCCGGGTTCGATTCCCGGCTATGCTCAGAAATTTTTCTGTAAGTATAGTGTCTGGAACGGGGTTCACTCAGCCTCGTGAGTGATAAATGAGTAGCTGCTTGATTGAGAAGTAGCGAATCTCGGTTAAGAAAACTGAAACGAAGGTTGTAGATGTGCGTTGAGCTAACCACTTGACCCCTCGGTACTGTTTCCCAAATTAGGACACGCAACCAATTCAGTAGGCCAAGACCCATGAAGGGTTGTCGAAGCCAGAGAAAAAAAAAAAAAAATCGCCTAAAATCCAGCCCGAGATGAAGATATATGAGCGGAACTGAATATATCTTAACCGAACCTTTTAAAGTTTGCTCGGGAACCCATTTTTTATCTAAATGAACCGTGATGATGAATAGAACCGAACCTATGAAAAGTCCTAAAAGTAGAAATTGCCAACGCCCACTGGCGCTCACATGAGACAACACAATTTCAGTTCAAATTTGTAGTTTAAAATTTTATTTTTACTTTTGTACTTATTTTATCTAGTTCTAAAAGAATCCGTTATCGGATAGCGGCGCCACACGGTACCCGTGTACTACGGTTTCCGTGGTTTCTATAAAAAAACAATTAAAAAATAAATATAAAAAAACAGTATTTTTTAAACTGGATATCTCGAAAACTAAGCGAAATCTCGAAAAATGGTATTCTTCATTTTCGTCTTATTTTGGTGAGTACTATAAGAATCCATCGTCAGATCGCGGCGCCACAGTTAGCGTAGAATCCCCAAGAGTAAAGTTCAATCAAAAGGCGAACCTTTCGACAAATGTTTGCCACAGATTTAATTAATTTGGATGAATCTTGAGGTTTGGGAGATTTGAGGGACGAGTTAATAAGAGATAGGATTTTAATCGGGATGAGGGATGGAAAGTTATCTCCACAATTGCAAATGATATCTGATTTAATGTAGTTGTTCCGCCAAATGCACTTTCTTATAGATTATTAATAATCAGTAGAGATTGTGGTGTTGGTGCAATTTTAATATAGATTATTATTTAAATACTTCTGCATCGATTGGTGGCAAAACGAAATTTCTGAACAATATTGTTCCGGAGATATTAAATTTCAAAAATAGAGTTTTTCAGACTCTTATAACAGGTCATTCAATAAGTCCGTAGAATAAGTAAGAAAAAAACAAAATTTTGACAAAACTCGATTTTATTATTCAACATAGTTGCCTTCGACGGCGATACAACGAGTATAGCGATTTTCCAACTTTTCGATACCACTTTTATAGTACGATTTCTTTTTCTCGTCAAAATAAGCCTCAGTTTCAGCGATTATTTATTTATTTATTTATTTATTTAAAATAATGCTCTGAGGTGGCTACCTCAAAGCGCAGAAACAGAAAGACATATATACAAATAGTAACATTTAAGTAAGCAAACATAACATATATAACATTTAAATGAGCAAACAGAAAGAATACATACATATAGTAACATTTAAATGATAAACAGAAAGAATATAGGTATATAGTAAGATTTAAATGAACAAGACTCTCCCAGCGCCAGTGAGCAACCCAGAGTCAGCACTACTTTACTACTATTACTTCATCATTGGACTTCTTTTGGATTCTGGTGTGTAATAGTGAAACTAGGTCTCATCCATTGTCACATATCGACGATAGAATTCCATTTTATTGCAGTTTAACAGCACCAAACACTCCTCTGAAGCATCGATTCGTTGTTGTTTTTGGTCGACTGTGAACTCACGCGGCACCCACTTTGCACAGAGCTTTCGCATACCCAAATGTTCATGGTAAAATGGTAAAAACACTACTATCTGATATCTTTACAATGTCAGCTAGCTCGTGCACCTTTAATTTGCGATCGCTCATAACCAATTTGTGGATTTTTTTTGTTTTCTGGAATAACAGCCTCTTTTGGGCGTTCACTGCGCTCTGCATCATTTGTGCTGATACGACCACGTTTTAAATTCAGCAACCCACTTCTCTACCATTTGTCTCGATGGAGCAGAGTTCGGATAATGTTTATCAAGCCATTGTTTGGTTTTCATCAAAAAGCAATGCTTTATTAAAACTCGAAATTCACTTCTTTTTTCCAATAACAAAAGTTGCTTCACACAAAATGCTATAACTCACGAATCAATAGTCAGATTGCTATCAAATTTATACACGTATCGTTTGAAGGTTAGTACTAAATAAAAATCATATGTAAAAATTCTAGTAACGCCATCTATGTGTCATCCTACGGACTTATTGAATGACCTAATAGATTGCACTATACAGGATATCGGAAAGTTTACATACATATTTAATTATAATTAAGAAACCCTTCTTACCATTTTTATAAAAATAGTTACAACACAGTTTCTGAGATAATAATGAATAAATAATGAAAAATGTGTAAAAAAAAATTTACACTAAAAACAGCATTTATTTAACCAGCGAAAGATCTATAAAGCCCATGCGCTAGATTTTTCAAAATTATAATTTTCAAAATGTGTACTTAGGCGTTGATTACATTTGAGAAAAAATAACAAAACGATTTTTATAGAAATTTAAAATGTAAAATTAGTCTTGTGGTCGAAGGTGAGAGTATTTAAAAATAATTTTATTTCCAAAAATCCCTTTTGGGGCTTGGTTACATAGACTTAATAAATTATTTGTTGAAGAAACTTTACAATAACACTTTTAGAAGAGTTCAAGTATTAAGTATAACGTATAGATAAAACGTTATTAGCTTAGCAAACAGGAAGTTGCTATTGAAGACATATGTATGGAGCATAGCCATGTACGGGTGTGAAAGCTGGACAATTGGAAAAGCGGAGAGAAAGAGATTAGACGCTTTCGAAATGTGGTGCTACAGAAGAATGATGAATATCAAATGGATGGATAAAATTACAAATGAAGAAGTTCTTGGAAGAATCGGAGAAAGAAGAACCTTGTGGAAGAGTCTGAAGAAGAGAAGAGGTCAGATGATGGGGCACACACTGAGACATGGGGGACTGCTTAGGGATATCTTGGAAGGGGAGGTGGGAAAGAAAAGGGGAAGGGGAAGAACCAGATTAGAATATTTCAACCAAATAATTGGGGATATGGGATGCCAGACATTTAGAGAGGTCAAACAGCTGGCGGGGGACAAATTCGAGTGGAGACGGATTGTTGCATCAAACCAGTCTTAGGACTGTATACTCAATGATGATGATGATGAAACGTTATTGTCGGTGATTTGGATAAATCTCGAATTTAAGTAAATAAAACGTATTGTGAACGTATTTGTAAATGAATTGATGAATTGTCGGTGATTTATATAAATACCGAATTTAAATATATTAAAAGAATAATTAACATATTAACGAGAATTGTTTTGATTGCGATTTTTAAACAAGATAAATATCGCGAGACTACTGCTGGTTGAAGCTATTGGAGTCTGCTGAGTCTTAAGTCTGGACCAAGAGAGAATGAAAAAGATATGATCCATTTAGCTATAATCCAACGTCATTATTGCGTTTAGCCCGCATGACATCTTGGATGGATCACGAAATGAATTTGAAATCTGAGATGTTATATATTCAATCTCCCAGCCCAGCGCGCTAGATCTGTAAGATATTATTTTCACTTAATATTTGACAAAAATCACCTGCATTCGATTCGCGATTGAATCAAATATAGGAAACATACGATTAATTAATGGCAAGCACCCAAGGGCGGATCCAGGAATTTTTTATGGGGGGGGGAGGAGTATATAAGGTGCCCGATGTATATAAGATCTACTTATTATCTCGAAAGTGTGTCGCGATCGAATTGTCAAAGCGGGGGGGGGGGGGGGGGGGCACATACACATAGAACTATATTTTCAATTTTAAAATTTTTTTACAAATTTCATATCTCATATTTTAAGTTCATTAAAATAAAAAAATAAAAAATAAAAATTGTTATAAATTCCCTGTCGATTTGGCCGCGACGCACGTGTTGCACTCCCGCCAGGCACGGGCCTGTATGGGAGGGCGATCGCGCCCTCCCCCCCTGGATCCGCCCTTGTATATAGCCTCCCGTGATTCATAGGAACAGTTTGGTGGAGGTTTCATCAAAATCAGCCCAGTAGTTCAGTAGTTATTTGATTAATTATTTCTAAGGGGACGGCGGACATACAACACTGGGGGGACGGACATAGGTAGGTACAAATAAATAAACAGAGACAGGCACAAATGCCCTTTACTAGTATGTGATTATTACTTTTTGTTTAAGTTATAAAACTTTTCCGTTTTTATTTTTAGTATATAATATACTAAATGATGAAGAATGTTCTGAAAGTGAAGGTGATATGCTTTAACCGAAAAAATGTTCTCGTTTGATTCTACTGAGCAGTGATGAGGAAGAAATTTATTAAATTAAGGTCGCATTAATTGGAAACTAAATTTTTGTTTCTTTTCGTTTTGTGTTATACATACATTTATATTTTTAATAAAAATTAAGTTGTTTATATGGACCATGCATTACGACTTTAGCGCCAACTGTCGACGAAAATGTAAGCTTTGGGGGATGATTTATTAAACGTCCAAGAGAGACTCGCTCACGTCCTTCTAAACTCCGTGCACTCTTTTATCTATGATTTATACTATAATACAATAGTACCTGGAGGCACCGAGCGATGCTCGGTAACCCCTGATCCCCCCAACACTACACCCCCTCCTCCGCCCCACCCCACCCCCGAACCCCCACAACTACACCCCCACATCCATCCCCACCCCCGACCAGTTTTTGCATTTCTATCTTTCTAATGGTCCACATATTATGTGTACATTTGTTTACTCGTCAATCAATTTGCCTACATTCGTTCATATTGATAAACAATATAAAAAATAATAATTAAAAAAATAATCGTATAGGATCTGAAATAAAAACAAAATTAAAAAAAATGTGTGCGTCTCGAGAAGTGATAACTTTCACCAACCAAGTATTTTTTTAGGAAGACAATTGCAAGAATAATTGCCCGGAGAAAAGAGAATTGAATATTTAATTTTAATTAGAAGAGTGGGGGGGGCAAAGGAATAATTATTAATATATTTAATGTTTCTGGATTGGATGGCGACCGCCCCCCTGGATCCCCCTTGCAAGCACCCAACATACGTGCTGACAGATCGGCCGCTCTGGACTGGGAGATTGAATATATAACATGTCAGATTTCAAAATCATTTAGTGATCCATCCAAATGTCATGCTGGCTAAACGCAAAATGACGTTGGATTATAGCTAAATGGATCATATCTTTTTCATTCTCTCTTGGTTTGGTCCAGACTTAAGACTCAGCAGACTCCAATAGCCTCAACCAGCAGTAGTCTCGCGATATATACATATTAATAAATCGGAGATTGCTTCGCCCACCATCGACTGTACTTGATCTTCTAGGTTGCGAAAATATTTTTAGCCCGTGTTTTTTACTACTAGGAATTTTATTCAATTAAATTGGCAAATTCTAATATATAACAATATTTGGTATAAAATATTCGTGAGTTTTAAAATTACAAAACCAATTAATAAATAAAAGATAATTGAAAAAAATGTAAACAAACTTTATTATTGAGATTTTCATCTATCAATAATTACTTTAATTAAGAAAAGATGAATTAAGATGAAATTTGTCGAGGTCCGGACCTAGCCAGATCGTTTTCTCATCCTCAAAACTTTTTAACCTGTAAACTCCTGATGATGGACTAATAATCCGAAATATATTGAGTTTGTATAAACTTCTTTGAGTTTTATTTCATTCACTACGTGAAACATACACCCTTTACTCTATTCCAATTTTTAATAGAGTTGGTTTCATCAAAATCGGTAGAGCCGTTTTCAAAATAGAACTAAGATAAAAATATACAAACAAATATATATACAATTTTTGCTCGTTTAATAAGAGTAGATATTATATATATATCGCTAGACTACTGCTGGTTGAGGCTATATAGGAAACCTATGATTAATTGATAGAAACACCTAACACACGTGTTAACAGATCGAACGTGCTGGACTGGGAGATTGAATATATAACATCTTCAGATTACAAATCCATATCAGTGTTTGGTATAAAGGGTCATGCGGGCTAATCGCGAAATGATGCTGGATCACATCTTTTTCATTCTCTCTTGGTCCAGACTTGAGACTCAGCAGACTCCAATAGCCTCAACCAGCAGTAGTCTAGCGATATGTACATAATAAATTCTGAATTTGATTTGAAAAAGTTTGATTTTGATTTTTAAGATCCTGAATTGTTTTGAAACATGCTGAATTTGATATGGAAAAGTTCGAATTAGAAGTTAAAAACATATATATATATATCTATACTTATATATATGAACGAAAGGTGAACATCTTTGAAATTTCCTCCAAAAGAAATAAATAGCTTATAAATTCATTAATATAAAATAGAAATACCTAAATAGTAATTATTCTCTAGATGAGATATTTTAAATTATTTAATAATTTAACCAATACTAACCTTTATAAATTGGGTAATTATTAGGATTATTTAAAAACTTATTGATATCAACAATCTTTAACTTATCCATTATATGTGAATATATTCTTAATTATTAATATTTCAATGACAGACAAGATAAAATGGCGACATTAAAAATTAGAGCATACGTAATAAGTCAGGCCGGCCAATCAGATGAAAGTGGGCGTGGCAAGCACAAGTGCCGCTTATTTCAAACCCATTGAACTATGATTCTATTTTATACTAGCTGCAATGCCCGCCTTGGCGGCCCTCGTGCTAGCCAGGTGGCACTGGACCCCCCCCCCCCGCACCATGCACCAGTGCCCAACTATCGGCCCCACCCCGCAACACCCCACTAAACCTCTGGATCCTCATCTGAACCCTCACTGCACCACCCCACCCATCCATACAGCACCACCCCGGACCCCACCCCGCACTACTCCACTCCACCCTGCACCTCCAAGACCCCACCCCCGGACCCAGTTTTTCATTTCTTGTCTTCTAGTGACCCATAGATTATGTATACAAAATTTGGTTAAGTTGGCTCTAAAGGTAAGAATTTTTCATTTTTGACCCCCCCCCCCCATTTTGGGTGGTTAGTTTTTGCATTTCTAGCCTTCTAGTGACCCAGAGATTATATATACAAAATTTGGTTGAGTTTGGTCAAAGAGCAAGAATTTTCATATTTTGACCCCCCCCCCCTTTTTTTTGGAAGAATTTTTTAAACAAAAGTTGTCAGAAATCACATCCTCTACAACTTTGCTCATAATAAAATTTGCCGTAGAGTTAATAGTTTAGGAGTTATTTGATAATTTTCATTCGTCCACCCCCCTCCCAAACCCCCTTCTGGGGTCAAAATATCAAAACGGTATATAGCCAAAAACGTAAGTTAGAAGACATCTGATGTAAATATGAAATTTCATAATAATCCCTTCAGCCGTTTTTACGTGAATCGTGAGCAACTTTTCGGAAACGACGGAAATATACAGACAGACAGACATACAGGAATTTTTGTTGAGGGTGTTTTCGTTCATAACTTTGCTTGAAACGTGTACAACCAAAATTTGGCGTGATTTGGAGCAATGTACAGACAAAACCTTAATTATATATATATATATATATATACCTACCTATATATTTTAATTTGAAATTTTTGAGTAAAAATCAAGTTGTATAATATATTTTAATCTTATAAATATTTTAATTTATAACTTAGTCTGATTGTTTTTAACATTATCTTTCTTTTTATTATTATATTTGTTCAATTTTAAACTAAATCAAATATTAGACAATTACCAATCAAATGAAACATTCTTTTCTTTTTTTATCTTATATGAAATTACTTTCTTCTGATATTGTTATATTATGCTTAAACTATCGAATAATCATTACTAATTTATCTTATTGAAATACTTTATATTATATCCAGTGCCGGCGGAAGATTTTTAAGGGCGCCAAATTTCGGAAATCTATATAAATTGGGTAATGATTTGGATTATTTAAAAACTTATTGATATCAATAAACTTATAACTTATATCAATAAACTTATCCATTATTATGTGAATATATTCTTTGCTAAATAATTCAAAGAGAGAAATTGACAGACACGTTAATTGTGAAATGGCGACTCTAGAACACAGATCACAGATCTAGAAGATAGCACAGTAGAAGCATTTGAAGATAGATAGATGTTTCGAATTATAATCAAGAGATGACAGTAGTGTACCCATTTATAAAAATATTTAAATAAAACTATACAAAAAAGTAGAAAATAAAGTTTTCTAAAGTAAATTAAAAATAGATATATTTCTATGATTTTAAATAAAAGCACGAGTGGCAGGAGTTTTAAGTAATGACCATCCGACACTTAGATAGCGCATGTCGCGGCCTTAGAGTAATATGGAGTGGAAGGCTACCGTATATCGAAAAAGCGCTCTCTGGCGACTGCAGGGCGAAAGCTCTTAGTTCTTAAGATATCATAGAAAGATCATAGAACATTCAAAGCCTTTGTCATAGATAAAAGATACATACCCTTTATCTTATTATATTAAACGAGCAAAAATTATATATATATATCCGGTCGGGTTCTCGAAAACGGCTGTAACGATTTGGATGAAATTCACTGGTTATAAGGGTTTTGTGTTGGACATTCGATCTGTCACGGTCTCATCTTCGGCTAAGTTGTTTTTGATGGGTTTTTTGTTAATTGAAATAATTATTCACAGGTGTTTGTCTCGATAAAAATGTATAATTACATTTTTATTCAATTTCCTTTTAATAATTAATTGTTTTTTTAATTTTATATCCCACAATAAGATCATTTTAATTATTAGTAGGTATATATTAAAAGTTTGGCAATTTAATTGATTAAAAATCGAGTTTTAAATCCCACAAATATTAATTTGACAATTTGATTGATGAACTCGAAAATTGTTATTTAATTTAAAAAAAATTATACCGTATTTATTTATACCTATATATACATCATCTGTGGGCCACTGAAGGCTAGAAATGCAGGGTGCGAGGGCGGGGGTGGATGTGGGGTGCAGGAGGTGGGGGTCCGGGGGAGGTACGGGGTTTCGGGGCGGGGTGGGGTGCAGGAGGTGGGGGTTCGTGGGCGAGGATCGGGGCTCGGGGATTAATATATAGCTTTTAACTGAAGCAAAAACTTACCGAGCATCGCTCGGTGGCCAGGTACTGTTATATATATAAGCGCATTTTTTACTCTTCATAATGTCACCAAAATTTGTCCTGAAGAGAGCGGTTTCCCCCATTTTATTGTACAATGGTTTCGCCAGAGAGCTCTGTAACTCGTATACGCTAAAATACATTGGCTCCTTATGGGGCCTTCCACTCTATATTATTCTATTGGTCGCGGCAAGAAAGAATTTCGAGGAAGCCACGCGGGAACTAAACATCTCTTACAAAAATGTATGGGTAAGTAATTAGTAGAAGTATTTTAGCAAACTTAGTATTTACAAAACACTAAGATACGCATAAGAATGTATCTAAATACAAGATACAAAATGAAAAATATTTTAGATATAAGATGAAAATAGGTACTTTGTATCTTGTATTTCAAATACTTGTATCTAAAATAAGTCACATCTCTGTCGAAATGTAATAGAATTAAATTTGCAACCATTTTTAATACATTTTTTTCTCCCTCAGGTGGTGAATACATCATTTTCTTATGTAACTCTTTTGCGGAATTTGAACCAATAATATTTAAAATTGATCGAATCTGGTCTGTAGTTGGAAAAGAAAATTGACATAAATTAAATTGTTATTAAAAAAAGATTTAATTTTTGTTCGTTTTAAATAAACATAGCAAAGCTGTGAGAGAATTTTATTTATCCTTTCCCTTATCCTAAATGGAAGAATTTGGCTAAGAGCATAAAAAAAAAAAAATAATAAATCTCTGGCTCGACAACCCTTCATGGGTCTTGGCCTACTGAATTGGTTGCTGTCCTAATTGGAAACAGTACCGAGGGGTCAAGTGGTTAGCTCAACGCACATCTACATACAACCTTCGTTTCAGTTTTCTTAACCGAGATTCGCTACTTCTCAATCAAGCAGCTACTCATTTATCCGCACGAGGCTGAGTGAACCCCGTTCGAGACCCTATACTTACAGAAAAATTTCTGAGCATAGCCGGGAATCGAACCCGGGACCTCCGGGTTGCCAGTCAGTTACTCTGACCATTAGACCACGGAGGCGAGAGCATAAGACCCTTGAAATTGCGCCTCACAAATGCACTGGAGTACCTAGGGGGATGCGGTCGGCATTTTTTATATTTAGTTATAGTTGTAAAAAACTTATAGAAAACCCACAGCTACTGACATAGTAATACATAACAATTCTTGTAGACCAATGTCACATAAACACGCATCCTTCCATTCAATGATACATAGACTAATAAATATAACTCTATCAGAAAAAGCATACTCACAAGAATTAGAGACAATTAAAGAAATCGCGGTAAATAATGGGTACGAAGCAAGCCTTATAGGCCAAATGTTAAATAAAAAAATTGAAAAATTAACCCTGGAATCAGTATATTCACAAAAGAATGAAAAAGAAAATCCTAGAATAGTTCTCCCATATTATGGACAAATTTCGGAAAAATTAAAACAAAAAATGAAAAAATTAGGGTACAAAACAGTATTCAAAACTACAATTACTCTAGGAAAAGATTTAGGTTCAAATAAAAAAGACAAATTACCAAATATAGAAAAAGAAGGGGTTTATAGTTTGAAATGCAAAGATTGCGAAGCGATCTACGTAGGGAAAACAGAGAGGAATCTGAAAATTCGATTAAATTAACACATAAGAGATTTTAAAAATAAAAAGTGTGAAAATTCTTTTGCAGAACATTTAAATTCAAACAATCACTCTTTCCCAGAAGGTATTAGTTTAATAAAAGGAGAAAAGAACCCAAAATTAATTAGCGCAATCGAATCTTTAGAAATTTTGAAATCATTCAATAGAAATTCAAAACTCTGTTTGAACAATCAAATAGAGTTATCCAATAGTAATCTGCTTAAGATGTTTGCTAACAAAAGATAAAAGAAAAAAGAAAAACCCTTCTTTTGTCAGCCTTTCTAAGGAGAAAGGAGAAAGGGAAATATATTTGAATGTGAACCGAAAAGAAAATGTCTTTGTTAGTTCCAGGTCGACCACCAGTGATGAAAGAACACCAAGTTTTCAATATCCATATGATATTGAGTCCATGAAAAACATTTATAATTGAAGAAAGACTGATGATGAAGACCAAGTCTTCGAAACTATAGTCTCAAACAAATAAATAATATATATACAGATATATTATCTCGATATAAATATGTGTGTATGTTTATTTGCATCAAGCAGAGGACAACCTCTTTGTTTCTCTTTGTAAAAAACAACTTGTTCATTTGATAAGTTTACTATTCGATTTTCACGAATTATGAATTACTATATGATTTCGAATATTTTTTATAAGTTAATGTAGGGTAGAAAATATGTATCTACTCTTATTATTAAACGAGCAAAAATTGGGTATATTTGTATCTTTTTTGAAAACGGCTCTACCGATTTTGATGAAACCAACTCTATTAACAAGTTTTGAGGATGAGAAAACGAACTGTCTACTATTGTCTAAAAATTAAGGAGAGATCCCCTATATGTCAAATTGTTTATTGTTTTTTGCGATATACCCAGGGCGATGAGGGGCCGCACCGCTTTATGCCACCACAAGTACTCCAACTCGACACGCATTCCCTGTTTGATCAAATCATCGGCCAGACATCGTACCACCGCGTCATGCCTCTTAACCCGCCCATCCGCGGTCCTATCACAACATTGGATGATGTGCGCCGTTGTCTCAGTTCGTCTGCACCCAGCCCGGCACATCGGGGTCCCCTCCGGCCGTCTTCCCCTGCTGGTTCTTACGGCTGAAGGAAGGGACCCCGATCTCAGCCTACAAAATTCTATAAAAGTATTGTTTTTAATTACTCCTGGGCGCAGCATCTAATTATATGAGTTCTTTGCTCCCGCGCACATCTCCAAATCCCGGCCATCGACACTAGTGTATAGGTTCTCTAAGTATTAAAAAATGTGTTTCGATATTGGCTGGTTTGATCATCTAGTTAATTAATGTTATGCATATATGATATCCCGTAAAGAAAAAGTGAAGGGAAGACAAGGGTTAGTTCTCTTCAAAATTGTATGAAATAAAAAGTAAACAATTTAACGTTTATATAAAATTTGTTCAGTAATTAACAAAGGGGAAGTTTTGGATGTTGAGGAGTGTGGTGGATTGATTAAGAAAAGTGTTTAGGAAAGGTACAGGCCATTTGGAGCCTGGTTCCCGTTCCGCGATCCCTTGCGTAAAATTGAATACCCCGTGTGTGGGCTGGGGGCGCTGCTCAAAATGCCCTTTTCTGAAGCTGTTCAGAAAGAAAAAGGTTGGTTTCTTGCCGCCTGGGTGGGCAAGGGAATAAATATGTTGTTGTTTGCCAAGCGATTCGGGTGAACAAAACATACATTTGGCTAAGCGTGGCTTAGTTATGTTTAAGAAAAACCTTGAGTGGTTTCTGGACCTAGTAGTGAAGGACCTTCCAGGCCCATACAAGTTTAGCGAATAACACACATAGAGTAATTCTAAGAGTTGGTTATTGAGAGTATAAGAAATAGTTGGAGTGGTTGCTAGTGTCTCGAGAGCGAAAAAGGGAGTGGGCGAGTGAAGTTCTAAATGCCGACAATAGGGGTCCGAGTGAGATGGCGAAGTTACCGATTTGACTATGGTGAAAAATTGTGGCAATTTTGAACACATTGTGCGACTAGGGTAGGTCTGGACCTCTACAAATTTCATCTTGATTGATTTTTCTTAATTAAACCACAGACTCATTTGTAACGAGGTGCCAGCGACCGGCTGACAACAACAAATGCATTCAGTAGGTATTGTTCCCTCATACATTTAGACACCAAACAATAGCTACCTGCACAAAAGCCATAACAAAGAAAGCCTTTCACCCATAGGCCCTCAAAGGACATTGTTCCCTTTCTCAAACGCAATTAACAGGAAGCTCATGTGTCCTCATGCAGAGACACAAAGGGTTCCCATTCAAGGGAGCCCAAACAATCGACAACCAAAACAATAGAGGGCCAGTGACCTCCTCACCACTACAAACCGCCTCACTGAGAAAAGCAACACGCCCCCAAATCTTCGTCATTGGCTGAGACCAGTAGCAGGGCAGCCAATGAGGAATCAGATGCCTCCCCCCCCCAGTTGCAGCGACCAATGAGATTCACCCCTGCCAAAGAAACGCCCTCTGACGTCCGCGAGTTCCGTATAAAAACGCCAGGCGAGGATCTTCCAAAGGGTTATCGGTTATCAGCTATCGGTTAAACCAGTTAACCAGTCAAGCAGTGAAGTCAACAGCTACAACAGTGCCAGTGATAGAGACATGGTGGAAACCGAACTTATGTGGCCTCCTTTATTACTGCCTAATTTAAATATGGCATCCAATGGTAAAAAAGTTCCCCCACTTATAGTTTGTCTCTAATTTATTTATGTTTATTAATTTATAAAAACCACCATTTGATTGACTTAGAAAAGGCGGCAAATTAGAGACCGCCCCGGACGGCAAAAGTTTTAAGATACGTCACTACTGACCTAGGTCTCCTATAAGGGCCAGTTGTATGTCGGTTGGTAACGTTTTTGTAAAAGTTGACAAAGGCTAAAACCTTAGAATTCACCTTGTGCCCGGCCGGATGGCCAATCAGATGACACGTACTTTCACATGGTGAATTCTTAGGTTTTACCCTTTGTCAACTTTTTCAAAGACTTTACCAACCGACATACAACTGGCCCTTATTTAAATTGCTCGCTTCTGAATTGGATCCAGTGTGGTAAGAGAATGCTTGGAGGCCCCTCTTCACATATTCGAGACAGGGACGAATTTGAGCCTTATACAGAAGTTGACTGGGAGTATAATAGCGTCTGGACCTAAATAGGAGGCCAAGTTTGCACGAAGCAGCTTTAGCAGTGTTTTCATCAAGATAAATAAAGAGTAAAAAGGCAGGAAATTAAGTTGTTGTTTTTTTAAATGTTTTTATTTATTTTGACAAGTAAGAAAATTTTACATAGAAACAAATATTTTTAAATATCAAAAATCTTCCAACTAATTCAAATATGTATTTATATTATATTATATAAATAACAAGGTTTTGTTAAATATTAAACAAATACTTTTTTTTTTTTTGTAAAATTTCTTATACATATTCTTTTTAAAAAGAAAACACTTATTCACTTATAAGAATTTGGTTCCGTTTATTTATTTTATTTTTATATCAATATAGTAGTGTGAATTGCACTTTATATATATATAAGTATTCGGAATGTCAACTTAGATCGGATGTTAGTTCAATTGATTTACATATACAATATATATAATATATATATTTTAAAACATAATCCACATAAATGCTCTGTCTAGTTTGTTTTTTCAAAATATTTAAAGATATGGCTGAGCCGGTCACGTGACTAGATAGTTTGTTTGTTCTTTATTTGGCTTCTGTAAGCAGCCCAATGGAAATGTTAGGGGGAAAAAAATTATAGTCATCTTAAATGTCTAAACAACTTTATAATAATAATAATAATAATAATAATTCTGAAAGAAATACTCAAGTAATTAAAAAGAAGGTGGTGGGGGGAAAATTATATAAAAATATATAATTTTAATTCTTAGTATAATAGTAGTATTTATAATATTTATATAAAGCCTTAAGGGACATTTATTTCGTAGATGAGCTGCGCAGCTTTTCATAACATAAATCGACTCTCTCAAAGCGGCAGCTGCGCCTCATTTCAAGGCGGCATTCGGCCCCTTTTGAGATTCAGAAACAAATATCAGGAAAAAAAAACAAAGAGCGCCCCACTCACACTTTCAAGTTTTTGTTTTTAAATAATATTAATATTTTTCTCATTTAAAATGTAATTTCTTAAAATTATAATATTTTAATTCAAATTATAGAAAATATAATAAAAACAAAAAAAAAATATCTTAAGGATAAATTAATAACGCAATGAAATATGAATACAGGTAACCTCTCTACAACACGGTTTGAGAATTGCAGAAATATAAATATAAAGTATGTTGCTTACACTTCAGCGAAATGATAGATACTGATTTTTATAGGGAAATGATGACGCTAGTTATACCTGGCAACTATCCAGTTGCCGATATCACATCCTACCTCTATAAATTCATTAGATTAATTATATCTGGCAACCCTTCAGGTGCCAATACTAAACTTCACCTTTGTATTATAATAATGTTTAGAATAATAAGAATTGTAAAATGCAAGTCGTTATCTCAAGACAAAGATGACTCTTGCCACCCTTACCTCAATTTGCCACCCGTACCTCAATTTGCTACCCTTGCCTCATTTTGCCACCCTTGCCTCAATTTGCCGCCTTTGCCTCAATTTGCGGCCTTTGCCTCATCCAGACAAATGCTACGACCTAGCTGCACCCGGATTGGCCATATTAAGAGATGCGCCGATTGGCTGTTTCAAGGGCCTATCATCGGCAGCCCTAGATGTCGGCTCAACGCCTATAAAGGTCGTCTCCCAAATTGAAGAGAGGCAATTACTATCAATTACACTTACTTACTATTACCCATCCGACGTGAACAGTGTACCTCATGCTAGTGAAGACTGATCTATTATTATCTAAAGTTTCAGTACCTTCACTAACTCCTGTATTTATATTCACCTTTTAATAAATCGTGTTCCATCTTAAAACTTTGTTTTATTTGAAATTAACACAAACCATCAAATAACATAATTGGCGCAGTCGGTAGGATCAAACCATCAAATAACATAATTGGCGCAGTCGGTAGGATCAAACCACCAAATAACATAATTGGCGCAGTCGGATAGGAGCTCAGGACACTAGTACACGGTTATTAGTGGCGATTATTAAATCTTTGCCTGAGTAGTGTGGAAAACTTCCATTTATCTCTCGACCACCTTCATTGACGGGTCCCCAGTGTAAACCTAACAGAAGTCACTCGAGGAAAAATAAATCCACACCGAGACCTAACGCGACTCCCAGCGAAGCCACGACGAAACAGGACACGACTCCAGCGGACGCAATTGCCACTGCCTTAACGAGGAGCGGACGAGCCAGCCGGAGAAATCAAGAAATTCTAGAATCTCAGGATTCGAAGGGCGCAGTCAACACTGAGTGAGTACGAATACAGGCACTGTTTTCACACAACCCACCCACCTCCCCCCTAGATTAAACAAAAAAAAATTTTTTTTTTTTCTCTCAATCTTGCAAAATTAATCATCATGAACATAAGCCACGCACTTGAATGCATTCCCGTTTTTGGCGGAGATTCCCAAGAACTGGAAAGATTTATTTCCACAACCGAAACGGTAAAAACCACCATCCCAGATGATCAGGATCCCCTCTTTTTCTTATACGTTAGAAATAAAATAAAAGGAGAAGCAGCCACACATCTAGCAAATATGCATTGCGAGGATTGGCCCACTCTTAAAAATAATTTGAGGCTTATATTTAAAGAAAAAAAAGATGAAGTTACTCTTAGACGGGAACTTTTCAAATTAGAATATAGTGAAATTAAAATCCATGACAAATATAACGAAATATTAGACCTAATTAATAAATTTGCAAGCCGAATAGACTCCTCAAGTGAATCCCAAATAGCAAAAAATATAGCAAAAAAACATTTCGATAGAGATTCCACCGAGGTTTTCACCAGATCCCTCCCAGAACCCGAAAGGTCGCAAGTCCTGGCACAAAATTTTAATCACATTAGCGAAATATACCAATATTTGGCTAATAGAACAAATTTATTTTTTAGAGAGAACCAACCAGGAAATTTTAGAAAATTTAACACTCCAAATTTTAACAACCCACCGAGGTTTTATCAAAGCTTTTCACAAAGTCAACCCCACCCCCAACGAGGCCAGTTCCAACAAAGATTTCCTCACCAAAATCAATTTAATGGAAATTTTACGCCTAGAAACCAATCCCGGCGAAATTTTTCTCAAAAGAATTATCCCCAACAAAATTATCCTCAGCAAAATTATCCCCAACAAAATTACCCTCAACAAAATTTTCCCCAACAAAATTTCCCTCAACGATTCAATCAAAATTTTCCCCAACAAAATCAAAACCAATCCCCGCGAAACGATTACCCCACCCCGATGTCGACACAGACAATTAGATCGAATAGAAATAACCAAGGAAATCAACAGAGCTTTTTCCAAACCGAAACAAACCAGAATTTTTTAGAAATGGGCCACCCGAACCACACCAGGGATAGTTTCAATAGTAATAGAGGAAATGTTTATAACAAGGGAACTTATCAAGGGAGAAATTTTTATAGTTCGGAGAAGGAAAATTATTGTAATAAACAGGCCGATTTTTCAAACCAAAGGGATAATCAATTAATTAATGCGGAAAATAAAAATGATAGTGTTAAAAATGATATTATTGAAGAATTAAATAAAACAAATATTGAAAGAAGGGATAATAAAGAAAATAAAAATGAAAGTTTATTAAATAGTATTGAGGAAATAAGTGAAACAATAGATAAAAAAATGAATGAATTAAAAGAAAATAATATTAACTGTTTAATCAATGGGTTAGATTCCGTTGCAGGTTTGAAAATTGAGTCTCCTCAGCTAATACAAAAAGAATTAAATATAGATGATGAAAAACTAGAAATAAACTCTGATAATGAAATTAATGAATCAAATGTAGGAAAAAATTTAATAAAAAATATAATTAACGGGGATAAGATTGAACAGAGTGAACAAACGATAAACAATCACTTAACTTCTTGCAATGAAAAAGAGCGGTCTGAACACGACGCAGCTGTATCTCATGCAGATAGTGATTCATCAAACTCAAGTTTTGAATCCAATTGCGAAAAGGACCGGTTAGTTAAAAACGCAGGTGAATTTCGTCCAATTGAAGTTAGTAGCAGTAAGTTAAATAGACAAAATGAAATAGGAATAAATACAGAATTAAGTAATGATTTAATACTAGGAAATAGAAATGAAGAAATGAAAGGGAAGGAATTAATAAATAATAATAAGAAAGTGGGAAATGAAACAAATAATAAATTTGAAAAACTAGATAAGAATAAAGACAAGGAAAATGTTATTGAAAAAGTAGGAAAAACAGAATTAGGGAATAGAAATACAAAGGAAAATATAATAAAAATTATTCAGGTAGAAAGGATGGTAACTCCAGAAAAGGTTAATTTCAAGAATATGTCTCGGTTTAAAAATAATACAATTAAAATCAGAAAAAATTCAAAGGTATGTGGAATTTTAGAGCAAAATAAAACGGATAGACCAAAGTTATATAATAATTTGATTAGAGTAAAGATGAAATGCAAATTTAATGGGAAGAGTTTAGAGAAAAATCGGAAATTATATAAGGGTATAAATAAGTTTAAAATGAAAAAAAAAATTGATAATAGAATATAATTAATCAAGTAATTAGAAATAAAAATTTTTAATTAAATAATAGTTCAATAATTTCAATAAATAAATGAAGTAAATAAAAGTAATTTAAAACAACTTATAATATTCTTAGGGATCACATTTCGGCCAACGACACAAAATTACTCTCTATCCAACTCGACTTGCTGGATTTTAATTTCACCACTCTTAGAACAAAAAATAACATAATTACATCCTTTCAAACAAGCACGAAATAAGTCATGCCAGCGAATGCATGGCAAATCATGACGGTTGTTATTGCAAGATTGAAAATCAGGAGCCATCCGACTGTATTAAAAATTTAATTATTAATAAATCCCACGAAAAATGTGAAACTCATCCTCTAAAATATTTCCCCGATTTTATGATCATTCCCCATTCAGACATAATAATAATAAGTGTGGAAAACAGCGCTAATGTATTCGTAAGTTGCTCAAACATCAAGGAATATCTTGGTGTTGATATATATAAAATAAGAAACAAAGAGTGCAAAGTGAATAATGTGCCAGTGTAAACCTCCCTTAATCCCAAAGAAGAAATTGTCCTCCCCAAACTCTCTAACCTAAAAAGACTTACAATGAATAACAATAAAGTGATAAAATTTTATGATCTTACAAAAATTAAAGTTGAGGACATTAAATTGAAAGAAATCGAAGATATAGGTTCGCAAATCCTAGACAATAAAAATTATATACTAATTACAATAATAATAATAATTTTAATATTTCTACTTAGCATTATTACCTTTAAAATGATAAGGAAACGACAAAAAAAATAGAAAAATAATTACAAATATAGAATGCGCAACCTTCAGGATGCCCAGACCTGGAGAAAATTTAACCATAAGTGGATAAATTTTCTTTTAGAGGGTGGAGGAGTTATACCTGGCAACTATCCAGTTGCCGATATCACATCCTACCTCTATAAATTCATTAGATTAATTATATCTGGCAACCCTTCAGGTGCCAATACTAAACTTCACCTTTGTATTATAATAATGTTTAGAATAATAAGAATTGTAAAATGCAAGTCGTTATCTCAAGACAAAGATGACTCTTGCCACCCTTACCTCAATTTGCCACCCGTACCTCAATTTGCTACCCTTGCCTCATTTTGCCACCCTTGCCTCAATTTGCCACCCTTGCCTCAATTTGCCGCCTTTGCCTCAATTTGCGGCCTTTGCCTCATCCAGACAAATGCTACGACCTAGCTGCACCCGGATTGGCCATATTAAGAGATGCGCCGATTGGCTGTTTCAAGGGCCTATCATCGGCAGCCCTAGATGTCGGCTCAACGCCTATAAAGGTCGTCTCCCAAATTGAAGAGAGGCAATTACTATCAATTACACTTACTTACTATTACCCATCCGACGTGAACAGTGTACCTCATGCTAGTGAAGACTGATCTATTATTATCTAAAGTTTCAGTACCTTCACTAACTCCTGTATTTATATTCACCTTTTAATAAATCGTGTTCCATCTTAAAACTTTGTTTTATTTGAAATTAACACAAACCATCAAATAACATAATTGGCGCAGTCGGTAGGATCAAACCATCAAATAACATAATTGGCGCAGTCGGTAGGATCAAACCACCAAATAACATAATTCGCTTTAACATGAATATAGTTACAAAAATGATCCGATGCGATTTAATGTTAGTTACGCCATCTTTTGTAAATCCCTCAAAACCTATTCCCAAGTAATACATAATATCCCCAGAATATTCTAAGAAGTTATTTAAAGGACGTATATCTCCAGGAGATCCACAGAATATTCTGAGAATATTCCAAGAATGTGCAACTAGGAATATTCCGGGAAAGGGAATAGATTATCCTTATCCCAGAATATCTACGAAGATTGATAGATTATTCACAGGATATTCTAATGTCCAGAGAAGATATTATCAGAATATTTATAGATTATTCTTGGGCTACCTGGGTAAAGAACTGTTAATTTTTATTTTCCTGAAGAAGGCAAAATATTGGCCGAAAGCGTGAAAAATAGATAAATATTTGATTATGAAAAGTTATTTATTTATTATTATATTTATTTATTATGTCGATTTTTCGTCAAATATTTTGCATTCTTTAGGAAAATTAATATTTGGTTGTGAAAAATAGTGTTAATTTTTTTATTTGCCCCGAAGAAAGAGAATATTTTCGGAACATATTTGATTAAATATATTATTAAGAAATGAATTAAATTTATTTAGGAACGAATCAAAGATTTTAGTAGAAATATTTGATTCGTTCCTAAATAAATTAAATTCATTTTTTTTAATATTATTATCAGGTTGATTTTTGAAAAAAAATTCCATCTTTTTCAAAAAAGAAACTTAAGAAAGATTACTTAAATCTTTACATTAATTATTTAAATATATTATGTAATACTTTTGATTATTGCTAGCTTTAATAAACATATTTATAATTAAAAAAAGTTTTTTTTTTTTTAATTTTGGGCACCGAACCTTTTTTTTTTTTGTACAAGTTCTTAGTTTCGTAGAACACAAAGTTTTTCCGGAACTTAATAGTCATTTTAAAAAGTGGGGAGGTTACCTGTATAAGTATGGAGAAATATGTATAAATATTAAATGTTTTTTTTTTTTTTTTTAAGAAAACATTTTTTATTTATTTATTGTTTTATTTATTATTTTTTTTTAAATTTTTATTTTATGTATTATAAAAATTTCCGATGTTTAAAAAAGATGATAGTAGATAAATGAAACAAATTGGGAGAGGGGGGAGAGTGAGGGGTGGGGGTGGGGTGGAGGAAACACAAGACTTTGGCAATAAGTAAAACGTTTTTTTTTTTTTATATTATGTCGTCGAACCTTAGGTTGTTAGCTCAGTCTTTGCGAGGTTTCCGTTTCCTGGGCGAGGGGGGTGCATCGCCGCCGCCGGCTTTCTTTGCCACTTCATCTTCCACCTCCTCTTCGGCTTCCACTTCCGGTTCCGGTTCGCCCTCTCCCTCGTCCTCCTCCTCTTCTTCCTCTTCGTCGTCATCCTCCTCGTCGTCTTCTTTTCCATCATCCTCTACCTCTTCTTCGTCCTGCTCGGGTGAATTCACTTCCAATTGGGCTTTGGATCGGGCCGGGGCAGCTGAATCGTCCACCTGGAATTTCTCTCCGTTATCGTCGTCATCATCGGGGGAAAGCGCGTCCGTTTTCTTCGCCTCCGCTTGTCTCAGCAATTCTTGTTTTTCCTAATAAATAAAATTATAGTTATTAATAAATAACAATAGAGAGGTGAGCTACACTCAGCGGCAAAATTAACCGGCCGACCTAGGTTTTATTAAATATTTTACAATTAAACAAATGTTCACTTAATTTATTTATTATATTCAATTTCTAGGATTAAATAAGCTGACGTGTTCTAATGTGGCATCCACTTGACTTTACCATACAACCTGGCCCCTAAAATTATTTATAATCATATAGGGGGGGGGGGTTAGTTTTTGCATTTTTATACTTCTGGGACCCCATTGATATGTATACAAAATTTGGTTGAGTTTAGTAAATGGCCAAGATTTTCATTTTTTGACCCCCACCCCCTTAATTTTGGGTCGATATGCACCAAAATCTAATCAGCTCTTAATCTCAATGGATGAAAACTACGTGGGAAATTTGGTTTCGATATTCAAACTAGTTTTTAACCGACCTTCAAAAAAGGAGGAGGTTCTCTATTCGACTAGAATCTTTTTTTTTTTTTTTTGTGCCTATGTTACCTCATATCTCCGCCAATTGTCAACCGATTTTGAAATTTTTTTTTGCATTGGGTCAGTCTAGCTTCCGATTGGTCCCATTTTTTTCGTTTTTTTTGCATAGGTATTAGACCTTTTATTAGGTTTGTTTAGACCTAACCTCTTTGTTTATGAACCGATTTCGATGGTTCTTTTTTTATCCGAAAGGGAGTGTCTTAGGGATGGTGTCATATTAATTTGGTCAAGTTCTGATGATATGATCACTATTAATAACATCACTAAAAGAGAAAAATAAAAATAATTTTTAGAAAAAAGATAAAAATCGACTTCAAAAAATTAAATGCAACAAATAAAATACACTAAAAGGTATAAAATAATTATTATCTTATTTAGTTACAACAAAACGACGAAATATTAACATGAAAATACTTTTTGAAGTCGGTGCCAAACATGTACCTTTTATGAATCGCACTCGACGGATCTTACTTAGTACGTTTGGCAGGTACGCTCGCTTATAGGTATAGTTTGTTTGGTACCGACTTCAAAGTATTTTCATGTTAATATTTCGTCGTTTGTACAAATGAGATAATAATTATTTTACACCTTTTAGTGTATTTTGTTTGGTGCATTAATTTTTTGAAGTCGGTTTTAATTTTTCTTAAAAATTGTTAAGCTACCTCGTCCACAAAAAAGTTTGGTAACGCACTAACTAACAACCAGACAACCCGACAGACTAACAGACATTTTGACAAAACAATTATTATCTCGAAAAATATAATTTTTTCGATGTTGACTTATTAGGGCTTTTTTTGTAGAGCGAAATGCCATGGTTTCGCTCAATTTTTTTAATCAATCAGCCGTTTTTGAGATATTTAGAAAAAAAGAAGCAAAAAAACCCATTTTTTTCATGCACGATTACAATACTTGACCATACCCTATATGGTAAAGTAAAAAACATAATTTTAACAAGAATATTTATTTTTATTTAAAAAAAACAAAAAAAAACATGAAATTAAAATAAATTTTTTAATTTATTTATAACGAGACTATAGTTTCAAACTTTCCCACATCACATCTTGTGAATCCAATTGTAATAAACTGAAGAAGAGGACAAACCCCTCGAAACTTTAGCCTCGTTATAAATAAATTGAAAAATTTATTTTTCCAGCAGAAGACACACTCTTCTATTGTGTCCTTTAAATTACAATTTTGTATGGGATAAGATTTTTGGGCTCCGTTTAAAAAGTAAAACGGGACAGTATTAGTGTTTGTCCACTTTTTGTCTGTAGAGAGACAGTGTCTCAAAGTGACCATTTATTTATACTTAGGAGATTTTTGTTTATGTTCGCGTTTTAAATGACTTAACTTGAAAATATGAAAAATTCCACAAATTCCTTTACCATATCTTTATCAATGAATAATTCATAATGTTTATAAAAAAAAAAAAAAAATAAAACCGACTTCAAAATTATATAAACAAAACAAAGAAATAAACAGGTTCATAAACAAAGAAGTTATGGGTGAACATACTTAACAAAAAAGGTCCAATACCAATAAAATTTAGTTTTTTATCAATCGGAAACTATACTGAACACAATGCAAAAAAAATCATCAAAATCGGTTCACAATTGGCGAAGATATCAGGTAACATAGACAACGAAAAAAAAATCAGTCGAATTGAGAACCTCCTTTTTTGAAGTCGGTTAAAAATGTCATTTTTGTATGAAAGCCATTTTTACATCAGCAATTAATTTTTCAAATTTATTTATTGAAATTAACATTTTAATAAAATGTCCTCTGTCTTTAATGACTTTCTTTAAGCGATTGGGAATACTATCGATAATGTTTTTGATATAGACTTGTGGTATGTTATTCCACTCCTCCAAAACCGCATCTTTCAGTTCAGAGATAGTGGTTGGTGGGGATTTTTGACTTTGCATCAAGCAGAGGACAACCTCTTTGTTTCTCTTTGTGAAAAAGAATATTATTCTTGTTAAAATTATGATTTTTTAATCTTTTATAATCCTAGAAATTGAATGTAATAAATAAATTAAGTGAACATTTGTTTAATTGTAAAATATATATTTAATAAAACTTAGGTGGGCGGTTAATTGTGCCGCTGAGTGTATATACATATGAGCCGTTTATTTTCCCAAGTAGCACAAGAGATGCTAAGAATATCCACCAAATATATTAAAAGTACATATATATTCAAATTATCCTCAGGAGATTCTTAGAATATTTGCACCGAAAAAATTCTTTGGCGAATCTTCCGGGAATATCCTTTGGTGGATAATCTAAGAATGTAATACTAAGAATATTCTAGTAAATTGAATTAAGTGTCCTTCACGAATATTTTAGTTCTAAGAATATTCCCAGAATATCTATAAAGATTGAAAGATTATTCACAGGATATTCCAATGTCCAGAATATATATTATCAGAATATTTATAGAATATTCTTGTGCTACCTGGGTTGAAAATGGCGTAAGTAAGTCCATTTATGTTCGAATCGAGATATTGAAGGATTTGCGTTGGATTAAATTGAAAAATATGGGTAACAGATAACATATTAGAATAATGTTTTTGGGTTTTTAAGAGTGTCAAATTTAACATCCTAATTAGCATTATTTAAGAAATAATATGTTTTTGATAACTATGAATGGATGTTTTCTTTAGTTTACGAGCTACAATGCCAATGCTCTGACAGACGGGCAGGCATTGTATCGACACTAATAAGGTCCCGTTTTAAGTTTGAACGGAACCCTTTATAGACCAAGATCCCAGCGACCCCAGAGCTGGGTCAAAGTTAAAAGTCTAAGATTTTTTCTATGGGTAGTTACTATAGTAAGTTATAACGTATGGGTATTAGGTAACTTGGGTCAAGGGGGCTTTGACAGATATCAGTTACCGAGGTGAAAAAATGGGTTAATCTACGTCATAATAACAAAGCTAGTTTTTTAATGTCATACAGGATAGTATTAGGGACCAACAATTACTATTGCCAGAAGTTCTGGGCGAGTCCTTGCTGTAGCCAAACGGCCCAAAGATAGAAAAAAATGCGTCTGGCAATTGTTGGTCCTTAATACTATCCTGTATGACATATTATAATTTTTAAGAAAAAATAAAACCGACTTTAAAAAAATTAAATGCAACAAATAAAATACACTAAAAGGTATAAAATAAATATTATCTTATTTAGTTACAACTAAACTACGAAATATTAACATGAAATTACTTTTTAAGTCTGTGCCAACATACAACCAAACTAAGTAAGATCCGTCGAGTGCGATTCATAAAACGGTATATGTTTGGCACCGACTTAAAAAAGTAATTTCATGTTAATATTTCGTCGTTTAGTTGTAACTAAATAAGATAATAATTATTTTATACCTTTTAGTGTATTTTATTTGTTGCATTTAATTTTTTTGAAGTCGGTTTTTATTTTTTTTAAAAATTATTTTTATTTTCTCTTTTTAGTGATGTTATTAATAGTGATCATATCATCAGAACTTGACCAAATTAATATGACACCATCCCTAAGATACCCCTTTCCAATAAAAAAAGAATCATCGAAATCGGTTCATAAACAAAGAAGTTAGGTATGAGCAATCCTAACAAAAAAAGGTCTAATATCTATGAAAAAAATGGGACTAATCGGAAGGTAGACCGAACCCAATGCAAATTTTTTTTCAAAATCGGTTTACAATTGGCGGAGATATGAGGTAACATAGGCACAAAAAAAAAAAAAAAAATTCAGTCTAATAGAGAACCTCCTCCTTTTTTTGAAGTCGGTTAAAAAACTAGCTTTGTTACTATGACATAGATTAACCGATTTTTTTCACCTCTTCGGTAACTTATTTCTGCCAAAGCCCCCCTGACCCAAGTTACCTAATACCCATACTTTATAACCTACTATAATACCTACCCATAGAAAAAATCTTAGGCTTTATACTTTGACGTAGGTTTGGGGTCGCTGGGATCTTGGTCTATTAGCAATTATGGAAATTGGAATGGAAATGTTTCTAGCAAGATACGTAATAAATTTATTTATTAATTAAAAGAATATGAGCAATTTATAAATTAAGTAAAGGTTATACTAAATTTAGCAAAATAACTAAAAAAAAAAAACGTTTATTATTAGCTTAACCTAGTATAAAGGGTAAAAGCAAACCTCATCGGAAGTTCCGGTACAACAAAAGACTATGATGAGTACTACTGGAATGCCAATAATGAGGATGTATAGAGCCCAGAGCCAGGGCTTGTCGTTGGTGTACTTCAACAGGCGCGTGACGAAACTCTCCTGGGGAGGAAACCAAAATACAGACAGACTAAAACTACGAACAAGCATTCTAGAGGGAGAGAGGGGGTGAAAGCTTGGTTGGCGTGGGGGGTTGATGGTCCATTTGTTGGGCTACCTCGAGAACCCGACGCCACAAATACCACACGTAGACGCCAATGGGCACCAAGCAGTAGACAAAATAAACACCCCACCAACCAGTTTGATAGTTGAGCGAACGCAGAATTCGGTCCGATAATGTTTCCTAGTATAATAGAATACATTCCAGAATAAAGAAAACAAAGAGATTAAAATTATTCTAGAGCGAAACGGGGCAAATACCCAAGTGACGAAATGATTCCAAAATTCCCTGATAATTCCCGGTTTTCTAGTAAAGTTTATCATATTTTTCCCTGATTTAGAAATTTTATTCGTATCATTAAGATATTTAAAATTTTGATTATGTTTTAATTAAATCTGATATAAAATTCACAAAAATTAAAAAGATTTGTTCAACTATGTTTATTTGAATAATTTATTTTTTAATCATGAGTTTCCTATATTCTTTTCAATCGCAAATCGAATGCAGTTGATTTTTTTCAGATATTAAGTAATAATAATATCTGAATTTATATATTTCTGTGTTAGAAATAATGAATTTAAATAATTTTCTAATTAATATATTTAAGAATAATTAATATATAAAAGAGAGTTGTTTTTGACCTCGTTTTTAAACAAGATATATATAAATTAAGATTTCGGGTTTGAAATAGGGTTTTTTTTTAAAAGATTTAAAAGTCTTTTTAAATATATTTTATTTGTTTTAATACAGGGTTTACAATTTAGGAAAGATGTTTTTGTTTTTGTTACTTGAAGGAAACACTTTAGTATTTAAAACCTTCCGGGACAATTTTGAGTGGGGCTCGGGCAAGTCTAAGGCTTGTACGAGTTGTCGGCAAAATGACATCGAGAGCGGCGCTCTAAAGGGCTTTATACAATTTAATGTGCTGTATCAATCAGCAAGCCAAGTAGTGACCCTACAAGGAGCTAACACAGGAGTTTTTAGCTCTATAACTTATATATATATCGCTAGACTACTGCTGGTTGAGGCTATTGGAGTCTGCTAAATCTTAAGTCTGGACCAAGAGAGAATGAAAAAGATGTGATCCATCTAGCTATGATCCAGCATCATTTCGAGATTAGCCCGCATGACGCTTTATACCAAACACTGATTCATATCAGATGGATCACATTTTTTCATTCTCTCTTGGTCCAGACTTAGATTCAGTAAACTCCAATAGCCTCAACCAGCAGTAGTCTAGCGATATATATATATATATATCTTGTTTAAAAACGAGGTCAAAAACAACTCTCTTTGATAAATTTTTATAATTTTTCTAACTGATATAACAAAGAATAATTGACCTATCAATGAGAAGTGTTTTGACCGCGCTTTATTTGAAAAAGATATTTTATCACGAGACTACTGCGGGTTATGCTATTGAAGTCTGTGGAGTCTTAAGTCTGGACCAAGAGAGAAAAAAGATGTGATCCACTTAGCTACAATCCAACGTCATTTTGCGTATAGCCCGCTAGACATTCGGATGGATCACCTTCAATATTTGACAAAAATTCCCTACAGCTGATTCGTGATTGAATCAAATGTAGAAAACATTCGGTTAACTCTCTTTGATATATTAATTAGAAAACAATTTATTTTTTAGTACATTGCCACAGCTGGTATTTTATAATCTCTTACTAACTATTAATTATTATTTTATTAAAATAGATACTTTTTGAAATTCCGTGATATTTCCCGGTTGCATTAAATTCCCTGATAATTCCCGATATTCCCGGTTTGGGGCCACCCTGTCAGGCGCGGATCCAGTCCTCAAAAAAAGGTTGTGGGCACGGCGACCCAAAAACGCACAGTTCCTTGTTTTTTTTTTATTTTATTAAGGTACTAGCTGCAAGGCCCGCCTTTGGCGTTCCTCTTGCTAATCAGGGGGCTATGCCCCCTGGACCCCCACCCCTGCACCATGCATCCGAGTCCCACATCACCACCTCGACACTGCACCCCGCAAGAATTTATATTTTTTCACCCCCCCCCCCCCCCATAATTTTTTTAAACAAGAGTTGTCAGAAATCACACCCCTACAACTTTGCTGATAAGAAAATTTGCTGTAGAGTTAATACTTTAGGGGCTATTTGATAATTTTCATTCGTGTGCACCCCCCCCCCCCTTTTGGGGTCAAAATTTCATTACGTGAATCGTGAGCAGCTTTTCGCGGAAACCACGGAAACATAGATACAGGGATTTTGTTGAGGGTGTTTTCGTTCATAACTTTGCTTCAAACGTAATTTGGCGTGATTTGGACCAATGTACAGACAAAATCTTAATTATATATATATATATACTATATAGAAGATTGGATATAACATCAGCCTATCGACCTCAATTAGGGTTGTGACCATGCCCACCGTGCCCACAACGGTGGATCCGCGTTGCACTCTGTACTTAGTACACGGAAGGTCAACTCTGCCATTATTATCTGCTTTAAAAGTTTCTAATAGAAAAATAAGGACAAGTTTTTATGTATGACTTTTTTATTGGCAGATAAATAAATTAAAAGGCACAGATAAAAACTTATCTTTAATTTCCTATTAGAAACTTTCAAATGAATACAAATTATGAACGGAAATGCTAATAATAATAATTATTTGTTTATTTATTTAATGATTTTATGTGAAACTCTCAGCATCCTTGTCTTGCTTTAACCGTTTCAAGTTGAATGTCTCCTGAGTCCATTTCTTGGCTACTTCAAGTTCATCAGTTACGAGAATATTGTCAAAAAATATTTCATTTGACATCGACCAGAGTTCGATTCCAACTGCTTCCTGAAATAACAATTAAGAGACCAATTATTGAATATAATGATAAGTCTTGAAGAGACTTAAATAAATAAATAAATAGAGAACACTTTAGATTTTATATATAAGATAAAAAAAAAAAAAATAATGAAGTTTCGAATATTTAAGAATTCTTTTTCTTCTCATTTTCTAAAATATTTATTATTTCCGTAATTTATATGCTACGACACTAGCCAAGTCTATAGTCATCATTCTAGTACAGGAGGAATTGGGGTTTTCTAGAACAATAATTTCTCTTCTGGACAAAAACTTGTCAGAACTTGTCTTTTAGATCTTTGCACGTTCTTAGCATGTCAATAGATAATCGATTAATATATCCGTGACCCTTTTAAAAAATAAATTATCATTCATCATAATATCCTTCTTTAATCCCAGTCGATTTAAACCAGGGCTGTCCAACCAGTGGCCCAATAAAAAGTCATAAAATTCCTTAAAACATTGAGATTTATATTTAGATACTGGAATACATCACACAAGAACATGGCCTAATAATTTGTTTTCTCTAAAATAAGAAATTTGAAAATCTACTGTGAAGTTTTCGAAAAATAAGTGGTAATTTAAAATTTTGAATCTGGATCTAGATTTCAAGATTTCCGAAAAAATAATCATCATTATGGCCTATTTTCGACTCCATTTTCATTAGAAATAAATTTTCTACTTGTAAACTTTCTGATTGAATGTTCTAGAACAGTGGTTCAACAGCGATTGGATTATCGGGGCGATAATGAGTGAGGGGGGGGGCGATGAGTATTCAAGGGGGGGGGGGGGAATTAAAATACTCACGTACAAAGTGGAATCACTTCCCTTGCGATTGTTAAATGTAATTTTCTTTCTCAAATATAAATAATGTTAGGTATATTAACATTTTTAGAAAAAATATTTAAACTTCTATATAAATTACAAAATATCTACTTTTTGTGAACGTGGCATGTAGGTATTTTTTTACATATGATAAGTAAATTTATAATTGTTTTTAATGGTAATATTATTGGAGTAACAGGCGGCATGTCCTTTGATGCTGGATCATGCCTTATTTGACAACAGGATGGTGGGACTTTACAATTCCCACTTTTTGAACCTCAATAAATTCAATTTATGTTTGTCATATTTTGGATTAAGAGATTAAGTCCTGTCGGAAGGCTTTTTAACTGAAGGAAACACCAGATGTCAATAATAAATTCATTGATTGGGGTTTTTCCAAATTTCGACTTTGCGCTTTATTATTTACATTTTACTTCCAATTGTCCGCCTCCGTGGTGTAATGGTCAGAACAACTGACTGACAACCCGGAGGTCTCGGGTTCGATTCCGGCTATACCCGAGACATTTTTTCTGTAAGTATAGGGTCTGGTAATAAAAATTAAGTGGGAGATAAATTTAACCGAATTTATCGCGCGGAGAATTTACCACTGCTCGAAGCCCCTAAAACCTTAGTAAATTGGATATTGAATTGCATCTAAGTTTCTGAGATTGGCTCGTGATCCCGGCTTCTTTTCCTTCTACTCTGTTCTTTTCACGATGTAGGGGCCAGCCCATACAGGCCTTTAGGGGATCCACCTTCTGGTGTATCTCCTTCTCACGTCAATATCATTAAAAAAAATAAAAAAAAAAAAATTAGGCATACAATGAAAATGAAAGAGGCGATAAGTGTTAGTCAACCTCATAAAGGGGCGATGGGCGACAAAAGGTTGGGAACCACTGTTCTAGACAACGACAATTAATACGATCTGAAAGAAAAATTGAAAATTGTCTCTTTATTTATTAGAATTTTATATTAATAATCAAGCCATGAAGAAATATAAACTCATACTAATACATAATATCACTTTTTGTAAGTACATATGTAGGTATGTATTTACATATATGAGAAGCTATTTTCAAATGTCAAAAATTTACGAAAAGTAAAATTAGTAGCTCACTATGAGCTAAACAAAATAATAAAGTTCTTATTTCTACTTTATCAACTATCTTTTTTGAATTACAAATTAGAATTATAATATTTTATCCGCAGCCCGAAACATTTGTTTATCTTCAAATGTGGCCCGTGTAAGCCAAAAGGTTGGACACCCCTGATGTAAGATAAGAAGAATAAGGAAGTTATATTAATAATTTGGACGCAATCAAGAATATTTTAAGTTTTAAATAAATTATACCTATACATACAATATATTCGTTATATATTATGAATGTGTTTATTTGCATCAAGCAGAGAACAACCTCATTGATTTCCTTTTAAGGCTTAAGTAGCTATACCATTTTTAACGTGATAGTGTCAAACTTTCTGCACCTCACTATAGTATTAACTTTAAACAATGAATTTTTGAGTATTCTCATCCCTTTTCTGTTTGAAGTGCGATATGACATCACAAATATTATATAGGCAGGCTAATAAATTTTCATCGCAATCAGGTCTATTCTCTAAGCAAAAACGTTAACTTTTGAAATCCGAATTTAACGTTAATTCATTTTAACACCCCTTGCCTAAAATTGCTATTCTGTAAGCAAAAATGTTAACTCCAAAACGTTAATATTTATAGTGAAAACAAAGATTTAAGTATCTTTTTGGGTGCTTTTTTGAAAAAGAGATGGAAATTATTTCAAAAATCAAGCAGTATATAATATTATTAAATTAATTTAACTTTAAAGGATATGCAATGTAAAAATATTTCTCTAATATCTATGATGTCCTTTAAAGTTAAATTCATTTGTTAATATTTATATTTAGCCAAAAGTGTTAAAAATTAAAGCCATGACAGAGGGTACAGTTAAAATTTAAATGCAAATTTAAAAAAACAAATTTTTAAGAAAAAAATAAAACAGACTTCAAAAAATTTCAATGCAACTAATAAAATACACTAAAAGGTATAAAATAATTATTATCTTATTTACTTACAACTAAACGACGAAATATTAACATGAAATTACTTTTTGAAGTCGGTGCCAAACAAACTATATAAGGCAAACGTACTAAGTAAGATCCGTCGAGTGCGATTCATAAAATGTATATGTTTGGCACCGACTTCAAAAAGTAATTTCATGTTAATATTTCGTCGTTTAGTTGTAACTAAATAAGATAATAATTATTTTATACCTTTTAGTGTATTTTATTAGTTGCGTTTAATTTTTTTGAAGTCGGTTTTATTTTTTCTTAAAAATTATTTTTATTTTTCTCTTTTTAGTGATGTTATTAATAGTGATCATATCATCAGAACTTGACGAAATTAATATGACACCATCCCTAAGATACCCCTTTCCAATAAATAAAGAATCATCGAAATCGGTTCATAAACAAAGAAGTTAGGCCTGAACAAACCTAACAAAAAAGGTCTAATACCAATGAAAAAAAGGGACCAATCGGAAGCTAGACTGAACCCAATACAATTTTTTTTTTCAAAATCGGTTCACAATTGGCGGAGATATGAGGTAATATAGACAAAAAAAAAAAAATTCAGTCGAATAGAGAACCTCCTCCTTTTTTGAAGTCGGTTAAAAAAAAACACGCGCTATCGAGGAGTTAAAAACATGGTAAAAACTGGAACAAGCAGAAAACGTAGCTATCTTCATAATGAAATAACACCTAGTGTTTAAAAGTAAAATGTTAATCGTTGCTGTTAAAACTTGGTTTAGAGAATAGCATTTTTTAACGCTAGTGTTATTACTTTACTTTTTAACACTCAATTTTAACGTCTGTTTTTAAGAATAGATCTGAAAGGAAATTTTAAGTGTTCCTAGAAAGCTAAAGTGAAATAAAATCTAAAAATGCTTAAAATATTAAATTAAGAACATGAATAAAAGAAGAGCAAGTCAACCTTGTGTGTTCAGATCAATTGAATTATTACTTACAATCGGTGTCATTTGGAATGGGTTTTTGTCTTCATAATAGTCTGGATTGGGAATCCTCCTCGGGGCCCATTTGCCTTTGTAATTGACATTGTCGATGAGCGGGGCTCGCCACTTTCCTTTGTAAGTGGGATTGGCCACCTGGGGCGCTTTCCAAGGGCCGCAGCCAACCGTGCATTTGGGGTTGTCCACTAACGGGGCTTCCCATTCGCCGTCCATTTCTCTATCCCTTCAAATACACAAACATTCATTCCATTAATCATTATAATTAAATTAGAGAACAAAGAAAATATTTTTATTAAAGACAAAAGTTATTGGATAAAAAATACTTGGTAGGTTTCACATTAAGATATAAAAAATAAAACGAATTTATTTTTCGAGAATCTTTAATCTCGATATGTATATTTCGGGTGACCAACCCATCTTCAGGAGCAACAGAAAGTAACTGACCTGGATAAGTCGAATTTGAATACAAGTCAATGGTAAAATTTATTTTTAAGATAACAAAAGGGTAAATATTTAAACTTAGTGGAGGGAGAAAGGTAGGAAGTCTATTTTGTTTAATTTTGAATGACCTTCTGAGAAATGAGGATCTACACTCAGGTAGGTGTAGGGGAGGGGGGGAGAATTAATCAAAACAAATTTGCAAATATTTAAAGAATGTAATCAATGATTGTACTTTTCTTAAATTTGTTTTAATTAATTCCCCCCCCCCCCTACACCTACCTGAGTGTAGATCCTCATTTCTCTAGAAGGTCATTCAAAATAAACAAAATAGACTTCCTACCTTTCTCCCTTCACTAAGTTTAAATATTTACCTTTTTGTTATTTAAAAATAAAATTTTACCATTGACTTGTATTCAAATTCGACTTATCCAGGTCAGTTACTTTCTGTTGCTCCTGAAGATGGGTTAGTCACCCGAAATATATATATCGAGATCAAAGATTCTCGAAAAATAAATTCGTTTTATTTAATGTGAAACCTACCAAGTATTTTTTATCCAATAATTTTAAAAGAGGTTTCACCAAGTACCAACACCAAATTCCTTAAAAACTATAGACAAAAGGATCAGCCGGGGTTCGAACCCGAGAACCTTAGCTCCAATATCCTCTTAGCCACTGATAACCGAAACTCAGGGCCGAATTAAGCCATGTAGAGGCATGCGCGGATCCAGGGGGGGGGGGGGGGGGCGATGGGTGGCGACCGCCCCCAAACCATTGGAGATCAACATTTTTTTATATGTTTGGGGGGGGGGGGCGTCTCGCCCCCTGCTTGGACAATTCGATCGCGACACACTTCCGAGATCAAAAGTAGAACTTATATACCGGCGACCGCCCCCCCCCCCCCCCAAATCAGAGGTCTGGATTTGGTTGAGTTTGCTCAAACGGCCTAGGTTTTTTAATTATTAACCCCCCTCCATCCCCCTTAATTTTGGGTCGATATGCACCAAAATCTAATCAGCTCTTAATCTCAATGAACCAAATTTACCTGTGAAATTTGGTATCGATATTCACACTAGTTTTTGAGCTAGCTCGTCCACAAAATTTGGTAACGCACAGACTAACTAACAGACGGTCAACCAGACAACCAGACATTTTGACAAAACAATTTTTATTTCGAAAAATATAATTTTTTCGATGTTCACTTATTAGAGCTCTTTTGTAGAGCAAAATGCCATGGTTTCGTTCAATTTTTTTAATCAAAATAGTTTCATCTGTTTTTGAGATATTTCGAAAAAAATAAGGAAAAAACCACTTTTTTCATGCAAGATTACAATACTTGACCATAACCTGTATGGTAAAGTAAAAAAAGTTGCTTTATCTAAGAAATAAAAAGAAACACTATTACTTTATAGAAAAGTCAACTTTTTAATTTTTTACAAATTGATAAATTGCATAGATACCTAAAGCAAAAATTCTCCCGAAAAGTCTGGTTTTATGTTTTTTGAAAAAATTTGTATTTATTTTAATTATATTATTGTAATTGTTAATTTTTGTTGTATTTAATTGTATTAATGTTTGGTTGAGGTGTCCACCGAGAACTTGTGCCTCTATAAGCAGGTCGAGGAATAAAGATTTATTTATTTATTTAGTTATATATAACAATCAATAAAATTTATTATTTTTTCTTTATAATAAACGGTGATCCGTGACACCGTGAACCTAGAGACAAAAGTCAATGAACTTTCTAACTTTTCTTTTATCTAAACACGCAGGGGGCGTGCTGGCTGGCACGGGGCGGCCCTGGATATGCGACACAATTTCAGCCCACTTATTTTTTTTTAATTTGTTAATAATGCTTATTTGTCCAATTTAACACACTTTTCTGCTTTTTCTAGCAAAAGTTTTTTTCTTTTCACGTAGCTTTTCGGCACCTCCTTTTCGCTTCCTCTCACTCATATTATTACTATTAATTTAGCACAAATAAACTTGTTAATTAAAAAAATTAGCCAACCGACATATATAAAAGAGACTTAAAATTGGATGAGAACTGTTCGAGAACTTCCGAAAGAGTGAAATAATTTTTACACTCTTGTATCTAAGTTGCCCTCCCTTTTGAACGCCACTTGAAAACAGACGTGACTTAATGAATAACTTTGGAAACTTCTTTGTGAGACCAGGCGCCAGAGTCGGTCATAGAATACCCACATGTGTGAAAAACATTGTAAAAGACCTTCCACCCCCCTCCTGTTTTTTGCAACTGACAATATCACCGGATATAGCAGGACCACCGGCGAAAAATAAAGGAATAGATAAAAAGGAGAACCAAAGGGCTCTCAGCAAGTGATCGAGATGGAGACCGAAGGGCATGAATTACGAAGGATTTATAATTGATTTAATCATAGGAGGCAGAAGATTATAGTCCCAAGTAGTAATAAATAGACAGACTTCCACAAATCAATGCCAGATCCTACAAATGAATGCAAACCTACACATTAATATCTGAATTAACTAACTTTTAGGAACCAGACTGTATTTAAATTAATACCATTCTTCCCTATATCCATATAATCTATATAACCATCTGAATCATCCACATAACAAAAATACCACCACTTGTTTCAACACCTATACTTCTAGTCCCAACCCTGGATTGACTATCCCTTTTAACTATATTATCTAAAAAAAAAGAAAAAATATTTTAAAAATAAACAAAATATTTACCTTAGTAACGCAGGGATTTCCTTATTCCAGCCTAATTTCAAAACCAACCCTTGCCTTTCCTATCTCTAAATGGAAAGAAGTGTTAACAAACCCCTTCCCCAAAAGAGACAAAAAAGAACTAATAAAAACCTACCAAAAGCTTCAAATTCGCAAAAACAGCTTTTGTTTACCCACCAGACTTCAAAGAGACCTAATAAAAAAATAGTAATCCATATTAAATATAATATTTATTTACTCTTATCTTTATTAAAGATGTTTCACCTTGCACCAACACCACAATCTCTACTAATTATAGGTATAATTTTTAATTTTTTTTTAATCTTCATCCTGGTTGCATATAAAATAGCTTGTTTCCCAAAAAACAATAAACTAATAATTAGAAAGTACCAATCATCAGGCTTGACAGCATTTGGATCCGGAATCATTTGTGGTTCTTCCTCAAGCCAGCCCTCGGGTTTAACGGCCGAGGCGTCTTCGATATAGGCAGGAGCCTCCTCGTCCCAATCTTCAGGTTTTCGTGCATCAGGATCAGGAATCTTTTCTCTTTCATCCCAATCTTCAGGCTTTTTATCATTAGGATCATCAATTTCAACTGGTGGGTTCACTGACGGAGTGAAATCATCCAGAAGGTTACCTTCATTCACTACCTAGAAATAAACAAAATCATTAAATTGAAAGTTTTTGTGCCGAGGGTAGCAGAATTTTTATATATTGAAGGAGACAATAAAAGAGTGTCTTTTGCTGGAATTATAAATTTTATTTATAACGAGACTATAGTTTCGAGGGCTTTGCCCTCTTCATCAGTCTATTACAATTGATTCATCCATACAGTAATTTTTGTGAAAAATCATTATTTAAAACAGAAGGAGTTTTGCCGCTAAATGCTTGTTATTTCCTTGCTTATTTGGGAGATTCTTATTTATCACCCATTTCCTTAAATGTTATTTTATAAATATGCTGGGTCTAGCAGTATTCTAGCGATATATACAGGGTGTCCCAAAAGTCAAGGATCAAACGTGAACACGAGATAGGTGAGTTCAGGATTGTCCAAAATAATATTTTTTTTAAATAAAACTCTCTTAGTTTTCGAGTTATGGGCATTTTTTTGAAAACCTTGAAAATCGCTACCCTGCTCTAAATATTTGAATGCTGTGGCTACGAATTTTCATATTTTATAATTCTAATTTTTGTTACGGAATCCTGAATAATACTGCTATCGATCACAAAACAGAAAATAACTAAGAGTATTATACTTTTTGAGGAAAAATATTTTTTTCCGATTATTGTGTCAAAATATTTTTGTCAGATTCATTGTGTCAAAATATTTTTGTCAGATTATTGTGTCAAAATTCAATCATAACTTTGACTCTTGATATCTTAAAAAAACTGTGTCAAACAATAATGGCAAATTATCTAAAAAATTGACGCATTTAATCAAGATTTCAAAATGGTATAAAACATTCCACTTTTTTAAAAAACAAAAAATAATATTTGCATTTTTATGCGAAAGGAACTAATTTCAAAACACAATTCGTAATTGGCTAAAGGGTAGAATTTAACATGAAAACTAATTTAATTTATTAAAATATTTTTATTCAATTAAAGTAAATGTTCAAAATAATAATTGTTTTTATATTCAATATCTAATAATATTTAAAATTACAAATTAAAATTAAAATTATTTGATATCTGTTTTCATGTTAAATTCTACCCTTTAGCCAATTACGCATTGTGTTTTGAAATTAGTTTCTTTCGCATAAAAATGCAAATATTATTTTTTGTTTTATAAAAAAGTGGAATGTTTTATACCATTTTGAAATCTTGATTAAATGCGTCAATTTTTTAGATAATTTGCCATTATTGTTTGACACAGTTTTTTTTTTAAGATATCAAGAGTCAAAGTTAGCTGATTAAAATTTTTTGACATATGAATCTGTCAAAAATATTTTTTTTCTCAAAAAGTATAATACTCTTAGTTATTTTCTGTTTTGTGATCGATAGCAGTATTATTCAGGATTCCGTAACAAAAATTAGAATTATAAAATATGAAAATTCGTAGCCACAGCATTCAAATATTTAGAGCAGGGTAGCAATTTTCACGGTTTTCCCCATCGCTCCACCCCTGGATCCGCGCATGTTTGCGACATACAACCGGCCCTAAAAGTTTCACTAATTGCTGTATAATCGTGGTCGAATCTTTAGAAATATGGTTAATGGTACAAAGCCCTGTTGAACATTTAATGTAACTTTTTGATGTTTTTGTATATGTTTTGAGTCAAATAATTTTTGAAGTTATACTTCTTTTGGCGCTTTTGGATGAGAGCGAATTTGTGACCTGCGCGCGCAGATGTCCCAAAAATAAATAAATAATACCATGGTATATTCCTTTAAATGACTGCAAGGAATCTAACAAAACGTGTTGTTATTTTCAAATTCAATAAGCCAGTTGATGTGGATGTGAAATATATTATTTATATTAATAATCAATTCTAATAATTATATATTTATATAATTATATAAATTGAATTGGCTAAGGGGCCAGTAAGGGGAAAATAAAAAGTTGAAATAAAGCCCAAAATAAAGTAACAAATAGAAGTTGACTTTTATTTCAACTTTTTATTTTCCCCTTACTGGCCCCTTAGCCAATTCAATTTAAATAAAATAGGGCCACCAAACACGGTTCTTTTTAAATATATAATTATATTTTATATTTTTGAATAATATATATATTTATTATATAAATTTGTCAGTTACAAAAACTGCGTAAAAACTTTGAGAGTGTTTTCAAATATTAGAGGTTAATTCTGTAAGTATTATATCTAGAATTATTACTGGAGAAAATTATAGCTTAGAATATTTTAAATATTTAAAAAATATATTTGACTCGTTCACGTGATAATTAATGATAGTTTATTTTGACTGTATAGCTATTTTTACTGAAATAAAACCTTTTTGATTAATTTTAATATTTTTCTTCGATCTTTAATGCAGTTTTGTTTTTTGAAATTTTTTTTCAAACGCCAAAGAAGTATAACTTCTAACGCGTGTACATAAGTACACACACTTTTTTTTTTTTCAATTTGTTTCTGAATTTTTGACAATCTGGATTGCGCGACTTATGCGAGTAATGATTTAAATAATATTTCATTCACTACCTTATTATCCAAACTTATGGAATAGGAATTATCAGGATTTATTATTAGACTATATAAATGAGTTTGCTTGTCTTTAAATGGCTCTTCTATTCTTGAATCAGACTTTTTACAATGTTTCTCGCTTATTGTTCCATTTAAAGGATTCTTATGTCTAAAGATGAAATGCAACTGAAAATAAAATAAATTCATGTTAAATATAGAAAAAAGTGTTATACAGGGGACATTATATTTTATGAGTTATTAATTATATAAGCAGTATTTTCTTGGGGACGTGTTGGTTAATATCAAAGAAATTGGATGGAAACAAATATTATTTTTAAATAATAAAATTTATTAAAAAGCTATTTAAATATATCCAAACGCCTCCCACTCGATCGCGAACCCAAAGGTCGAAAATAATTTTTCTTCACTCCAGGGCGCAACCACAATGAGTCAATATAAATTAAATTAAATTAAGGAACGAAGAAAAGATTTTTGTATTATAGACAATTAGTCAAGCCAACTACAGAAATGCGAAAAATGAACAATGAAAGAGATTAAAAGATTAAATAAAAATGAAATTCCAAATTCATATAGACATTAGGTATTAGGTTGAGTTCGGGGATCAGTGGTCGAGTGGATAAGAGCTAAAGCTCTTATAAAGGCATCACAGCGCACATGCCAAGATCCCGGGTTCGAATTCCGGCTGATCCTTTTGTCTATAATATAAAAATCTTTTCTTCGTTCCTTAATTTAAGCTATTTTCAATCTTTAAATCAATCTTTAAATAAGAGTCTAGACTCTAGACCAGGTATGGGCAACCTTTGCTTAGCTGAGGGCGTAATTTCGGGACTTAATCAGGTCGCGGGCCGTAGGTAAGAAATAAGTAAGTAGTGAATAAAATAGCGATAAAAATTCACACATTTTTTATTTATTAATTATATTACTTAGCATAATCAAGCATAAAAAGTAAATTAACAAAAAAAAGATGGAAAAATCAAATGAAAATTAATGAGAGACTTGAGTTTGAAGCTGAGAAACAAGATGATCCATATTGGGGTACTGTGGGGTTCTACTGGGTACGCTTAATAATATTATTTATCGATTTTAGCCTTTATGATTTGAAGAATACAGTTTTAGGTTGGTTGACAAATACAAAGTAATTACAAATAAACTATGTGTGCTAAATCTTTAATTTTTATTTTATTTTATTTATTTATTTATTTATTCATTCATAATTCTTACAATTTAACTTTACACAATGCTCTGAGGCAGTTTGTCTCATATGAGCAGTAAAAAATAATAATTAACATAAAACAAAGAGGAGAAAAATAAAAACAAGTGTGTGCGAAAAAGAAAGAAAGAAAGAAAGAAAGAATGCTCCAGCGAAAGGAAGTTGAGAGGAAAGTGAGAGAGCCAGCAGGAGGGAAAAGATACACCATAAAAGAGAGACTCCAAAAAAGAGACGCTCACTCCCGAGACCCGCCCCCGCGAATACATTCCAAGAGACCACGATTGAAGATAAGTGATGATGAAGATGAACGGGTGAATGATGGTAATGAATTCCACAGTCGGGCAGCAGTGACAGTGAATGACCTATTCACCACCTCGGACCGGTGACTCGGGATATGAATACGATTTGAATCAGCCCGATTATGTATGGATGATTTAAAAGTGAACATTTTTTTTTTTGCACGTTCTTTGAAATTTCTGAATCTCTCACGGGCCGGGGCTTGCCCATATATGCTCTAGACAATTTGCTAGCTATCCAGCCACAACTTAAATATTTCACAAGAAAGTAAATATATCTAAGAAACGTGTAGATAAGGAAATTATCATATCTTACTTGTGATATCAATAGTGTTCTGATTCATTGATTATTATAGAATACAGAGGACTAAAATTTGTATATTTTTTAAGCTAAATGGATTTACAAAATATTTTGTATACAAAAATCGTCACTTCTTCATCATAATTTTTTATATTTGACAGTTCTACAATATTTAAAATTCTCTAGATTTTACGATACATAATACATTTATTTTATATTTACATTGTTATTCTAAATATACCGAGAAAATAATTATATTAATTTATTATTATAACTATATTTTATAATAAAAATTCAATAAAATACGTAATTTATTTATCTGTTTTAGCGACATCAAGCTAAAACTAATATGTAATAATTTGTATAAATATGACAATAATTTTTGCAATAATCAAAAAACAACCTAAGGGACCGTCCATAAATTACGTCACACAAATTTCAAGATGTTTAGACCCCTCCCCTTCTTGTATTATGACGTCACACTATCATTTTTATTATTTATTATTTGAATTTTGATAATGCCCCTTCATCTATTGTCTTCTACTTGGAAATGAAAGTGGAAGTGGAAAATAGGTGTACACGATATTAGGTCACCCCTCGATATTTTCTAATAATATATTCAATAATTCTGTTGTTAATTCTACATATCTATAAATTATTTTATTATTTTATGAAAAGGAAAAATAATTGACACAGGTCCGACCGAATCCTGTAGCTTCCTCAACCTTTTGAATATTTATGAACATTTGTTTAAGGTAGTTGTTTGACCATATGGGTTTTCTTAGGAATTTTTTGATATTTAGAAAGATTATTATTTAAATACTTCTGCATCGATTGGTCGCAAAACGAAATTTATGAACAATATAAGTCCGGATATATTAAATTCAGATAGAGTTTTTCAGTCTCTTATACATTACACTATACTTACGGGATATCGGAAATTCTACATACATATTTAATTATAATTAAGAAACTCTTCTTACCATTATGATAAAAAACTAAACCAACATTAAACAATAACTAATACATATTTTAAGAAAATTTTAATTCATAGTTACAAGACAGTTTCTGAGATAATAGAGAATAAATAATGAAAAATTTACACTAAAAACACAACCTGGCAACAAAGCATTTATTTAACCTAAAAAGTGGGTTAACTTTAATAATTTTTTGACGTTTTTTCGCTTCAGCCATTACCGCAACAGCTTTTAATCGCTTATTAAGAACTTTTTGTTTTATAAATCTCTCTGTAATTTATCTGTCATTTCTATGATAAAATGTATACAAGCTCGGACAGTGTTGTCAGATTTGTCAAACGAGCACGGGATTGGCTAGTAGTGGTACATAAACAGCAAAAAGTTTTGGGCTTATGAATTATGAATCTATATTGTGTGTTCTATATACACTAGCATTAACTTTTTGCTAGCATTGTCGCGAAACAACTACCTTGAACGAACCTATCTATATAGTGCTAGCTGCAAGGCACGCCATCATTAGTGACCCACCAGATTATATATACAAAATTTGGTTAAGTTGGCTCTAATGGTAAGAATTTTCATTTTTTGACCCCCCCCCAATTTAGGGTGGTTAGTTTTTGCATTTCTAGCTCTCTAGAGGCCCAGAGATTATGTATACACAATTTGGTTGAGTTTGCTCCAAGGGCAAGAATTTTCATTTTTTGACCCCCCCCCTTTTTTTGGGTGGTTTTTGGGGGAATTTTTTTAAACAAAAGTTGTCAGAAATCACACCCCCTACAACTTTGCTCATAGTAAAATTTGAAGTAGAGTTAATAGTTTAGGAGTTATTTGATAATTTTCATTCGTGCGGCCCCCTCCCAAGCCTCCTTTTGGGGTCAAAATATGAAAACCTTATATAGCTATAAACGTAAGTTAGAAAACATCTGATGCAAATATAAAATTTCATAATAATCCCTTCAACAGTTTTTACGTGAATCGTGAGCAACCACGGAAACAGACAGACAGGAACCTTAATATACTATATATAAGAAACTGAAGGTTTTCTACATTTTATTCGATAGCGACTCTAATGTAGGGAATTTTGTCAAATATTGAGTGAAAATAATATTTGAACTTATATATTTCTAACTTGAAATAATGATATTAAATAAATTTTAATTTTCTCATTAATATATCAAAGAATAATTGATACGTCAACAAGAATTATTTTGACCGCGCTGATTTGAAAAAGATATTTTTATCTCGCGAGACTACTGCGGATTATGCTATTGGAGTCTGCGGAGTATTAAGTCTGGACCAAGAGAGAAAAAGATGTAATCCACTTAGCTACAATCCAACGTCATTTCGCGTATAGCCCGCTAGACATTCGGATGGATCACCGAGTGAATTTGAAATCTCAGATGTTATATACTCGATCTCCCAGTCCAGTGGACTGGGAAAATTAAAATTTACTATATATAAGAGCCTAGATTAATTTGTAACAACGCTCAGAGAATGCTGCCGACAGGGAGCGCTGATGCCGTCGGTATATTTGCGGCAAATTTGAAATATAATTGTAATTGTAATTTGAAATGAAAGACTCCAATTGATTTTAAATTAAGAAACATTAAATATATTGATAATTATTCCTCCCCCCCCCCAGCACTCAAAAATTAAATATTCAATTCGCTTTTCTTTGCGCACAGAAAAATAAATTAATCACATCTTATTTGATTTATATTTTATATATTATTTGTTTATTTTTTAATAATTTCCCACTTTTTTATAATTTTTTAAAAATCTAAATTTTGTTATTCTTAGGACGAAACTTTTAAGAGACTATGTATTTTTGGGAGTTTACAGGTATACATTTGGAGTGTGGTGTTTTAAGAGGAATAAAATTTTTGAACCGAGACGCTGCCCGCCAGGGCACCAGCCCGGGAGTTTCGAGGGCGTGCCGAAGGCACGCACGAAAAGCTCGTTATATATATATATAGATTGATCAACTTATTATTATAATTTATTTACATGAAATAAATTTATTTTAGTCTAGAATTTTATTTATCTTTTTTTAGGGGGCTAGGAGGGGGTTAGGGCCACAACCAAAATATAAGTTTGAGAAAGGCTTCTCTCAGTCAGATGGCGGCCGGCCCTGCTCTTACAGACAGTACGGAACCCTCAAATGAAAGAAGAGATAGCAAGTAGTGTGTATATGAAATAAAATGGCAATACCTTATGATCAGTTCCGCATTTATCGGGTCCAAACATGATAGTATAAGGTGTACGATCTGTAAATTGCCTCAGGTCTAATGGAGTTTTATTATGTGGACTGGAGAGAAGCTTGATATAAGATCCACCGCAAATTTGGCCATCTTGAAGTGCAACCTCGTATTGTACAATTAAAGGCCGTTTGTCTTTAAACGTGAACGGACGATCGAATCTGGCAGCAATAGCAGAATGTTTCGCTTTCGATTTCAAAACAAGACCTTGATCACCTCGTAGAGCATACAGTTTAGGCGGCTCAATTTTCCATTCACCGTCAATTAAGAATACAAAAAAAAAAATAAATAAAAGAACATTTGTCAATTTTCATAATCACAAATTCGGCTTAATTAACAATTTTAAAATTATATTAGGTTGGAGATGTTGGTGTTTCACAAGGAGAAAAATAAAAATACAAAGATTTTTTTTTAATTTACCCTTTATCGGTGATTCTCAACCTTTTTTTTTGTTGCGGCACACTTTTAACAATTTCAAAATTTGGCGGCATACTATCAATAAATATTTTAAAATAAAAATAATTTTTAAGAAAAAAATAAAAACCGACTTCAAAAAATTAAATGCAACAAATCAAATACACTAAAAGGTATAAAATAATTATTATCTTATTTAGTTACAACTAAACGACGAAATATTAACATGAAATTACTTTTTGAAGTCGGTGCCAAACAAACTATATAAGGCAAACGTACTAAGTAAGATCCGTCGAGTGCGATTCATAAAATGTATATGTTTGGCACCGACTTCAAAAAGTAATTTCATGTTAATATTTCGTCGTTTAGTTGTAACTAAATAAGATAATAATTATTTTATACCTTTTAGTGTATTTCATTAGTTGCGTTTAATTTTTTTGAAGTCGGTTTTTATTTTTTTCTTAAAAATTATTTTTATTTTTCTCTTTTTTAGTGATGTTATTAATAGTGATCATATCATCAGAACTTGACCAAATTAATATGACACCATCCCTAAAGACACCCCTTTCGGATAAAAAAAGAACCATCGAAATCGGTTCATAAACAAAGAGGTTAGGTCTAAACAAACCTAATAAAAAAGGTCTAATACCTATGAAAAAAAAACGAAAAAAAAATGGGACCAATCGGAAGCTAGACTGGACCCAATGCAAAAAAAAATTTCAAAATCGGTTGACAATTGGCGGAGATATGAGGTAACATAGGCACAAAAAAAAAAAAAATTCAATCGAAAAGAGAACCTCCTTTTTTGAAGTCGGTTAAAAAGTAGAATCTTTGAATATGTTTTATTTAAGTTTGAGAACACAATACTGCATAGCAAATATATAAATTTATAAATTCAATAACACAGCAAGTAAGTAAATAGCAAACTGAACTACATTCGCGTACAGCTAATCGACCCAACCCCTTTTTTAAAAAATGGATAAGCAGATATATATATATATAAAATGTATATATTTTTAAAGCTTATTTATTTAGCTTTACATTAAATTATATGAATTGAATGGCTGAACTGGAAAAAATAATAACTTATTAGATAAAAGTCAATACAAAATAATTTTTATTGTTTGCATTTCTAAAGTTTGGAGGCACACTTCGAGAATTTCGCGGCACACAAAAGTGCCGCGGCACAGTAGTTGAGAATCACTGATCTATATATTTCGAACTCTTAACTCATCATCGGGAGGACATCAGTCAATGTGTTACGACAACATTTGATTTTTGTTTGCAACCCTTCTTGACCAGAGAAAGGTTGACGATTTGTATGTTTTTTAACCGACTTCAAAAAAGGAGGAGGTTCTCTATTCGATTGAATTTTTTTTTTTTTTTTTTTTTTTGTGCCTATGTTACCTCATATCTCCGCCAATTGTCAACCGATTTTGAAAATTTTTTTTGCATTGGGTCCAGTCTAGCTTCCGATTGGTCCCATTTTTTTTTCGATTTTTTTTCATAGGTATTAGACCTTTTTTATTAGGTTTGTTTAGGTTTGTTTAGACCTAACCTCTTTGTTTATGAACCGATTTCGATGGTTCTTTTTTTTATCCGAAAGGGGGTGTCTTAGGGATGGTGTCATATTAATTTGGTCAAGTTCTGATGATATAATCACTATTAATAACATCACTAAAGAGAGAAAATAAAAATTTTTAAGAAAAAATAAAAACCGACTTCAAAAAATTAAATGCAACAAATAAAATACACTAAAAGGTATAAAATAATTATTATCTTATTTAGTTACAACTAAACGACGAAATATTAACACGAAATTACTTTTTGAAGTTGGTGCCAAACATATACCTTTTATGAATCGCACTCGACGGATCTTACTTAGTATGTTTGGCGGGTACGCTCGCTTATAGGTATAGTTTGTTTGGCACCGACTTTAAAAAGTAATTTCGTGTTAATATTTCGTCGTTTAGTTGCAACTAAATAAGATAATAATTATTTTATACCTCTTAGTGTATTTTATTTGTTGCATTTAATTTTTTGAAGTCGGTTTTTATTTTTTTCTTAAAAATTTTTATATCTCGAAGAGTTCTGAGAAAATGGTCTGGTAACGTAGCCCAAGCGATTTGATCTGTTTTTACTTTATCCAATGCAAAGCATGGGTAAAGTATTGTAATCGCTCTCGGGGCAAGCGTGGCTTCAAAGGGTCCTCAGGTAAAGACTACGGAACCCATGGATTCAATTAAAGTCACAAATTGTAGTATTCAATATAGGTTGAATTTTAACACGTGACGGTTTTGTCAAAAATTACATGGGGTCTCGTCGAGAGGCCAAAAAGGGCGATTTTTTCATTTAGTGCGTGCGTATGGATGTATGGATGGATGTATGTATGTATGTATGTTATCGCTTTTTTGGCCCACGATTTTTTCCACACCGTTGCACCGATTGAAATGAAATTGAAAACCTAGCATTCGTTTGAACAAAATGAAGCGCTGATTAGTTTTTGGTACATATCGACCCACAAACATTAGTACTTTATTTCAGTACTTTTTTAGTTTTTTCTAAATATCTTGAAAATGACTTAACCAATTTTGATGAAATTTAATATCCTAATTAAGTACCTTGGGGACCACAAAAAAGGATAAATAAAGTTTTTAGTAAAATTATATTTTAAAGTACTTTACTCTAGAGTAAGAGAGTACTTTTTTAATTTTTTAAATTCTTTAAAATTTATTCATTTGAACCTTTTAATATAGCTCATTTAGCCTTGCTTAAATAAGAATGGATAGGCTTCTCTCTGTGAAATGCTAAAAATTTGGGAGGAAATTTTATAAGTAACCATAGCAACTGCGTTGTTTTCTTATCCCTTACCTTTGCAGAAGACATAGAGGAATCGACTTTAAACCAAAAATAGCGATTGATTCTCATCTAATACTTGAGGAATAACCATTCTATATTGGATTTTTGACGTTTCGGTTTTTATTGGTAACCATTGCTGAAGACATAGAGGAATCGACTTTAAACCAAAAATAGCGATTGATTCTCATCTAGTACTTGAGGAATAACCATTCTATATTGGATTTTTGACGTTTCGGTTTTTATTGGTCACCATTTCTGAAGACATAGAGGAATCGACTTTAAACCAAAAATAGCGATTGAGTCTTATCAAATACTTGAGGAATAACCATTCTATATTGGATTTTTGACGTTTCGGTTTTTATTGGTAACCATTGCTGTAGACATAGAGGTATCGACTTTAAACCAAAAATAGCGATTGATTCTCATCTAGTACTTGAGGAATAACCATTCTATATTGGATTTTTGACGTTTCGGTTTTTATTGGTCACCATTTCTGAAGACATAGAGGAATCGACTTTAAACCAAAAATAGCGATTGATTCTCATCAAATACTTGAGGAATAACCATTCTATATTGGATTTTTGACGTTTCGGTTTTTATTGGTCACCATTTCTGAAGACATAGAGGAATCGACTTTAAACCAAAAATAGCGATTGAGTCTTATCAAATACTTGAGGAATAACCATTCTATATTGGATTTTTGACGTTTCGGTTTTTATTGGTAACCATTGCTGTAGACATAGAGGTATCGACTTTAAACCAAAAATAGCGATTGATTCTCATCTAGTACTTGAGGAATAACCATTCTATATTGGATTTTTGACGTTTCGGTTTTTATTGGTCACCATTTCTGAAGACATAGAGGAATCGACTTTAAACCAAAAATAGCGATTGAGTCTTATCAAATACTTGAGGAATAACCATTCTATATTGGATTTTTGACGTTTCGGTTTTTATTGGTAACCATTGCTGAAGACATAGAGGTATCGACTTTAAACCAAAAATAGCGATTGATTCTCATCTAGTACTTGAGGAATAACCATTCTATATTGGATTTTTGACGTTTCGGTTTTTATTGGTAACCATTGCTGAAGACATGGAGGAATCGACTTAAAATCAAAAATAGCCATCGATTCTCATCTAATACTTGAGGAATAACCATTCTACATTAGGTTTTTGACGTTTCGATTATTATTGGTAACTCATTGCTGAAGACACGGAGTGAATCGACTTAAAATCAAAAATAGCCATCGATTCTCATCTAATACTTGAGGAATAACAATTCTACATTAGGTTTTTGACGTTTCGATTATTATTGGTAACCATTGCTGAAGACATGAGGAATCGACTTTAAAATCAAAAATAACGATCGATTCTTATCTAATACTAGAGGAATAACCTTATTGCATTCCATTTTTGATGTTTTGACTATTAATGGCAACCTCTACTGAAAACGTGGAAGAATAGACTTAAAATCAAAAGACTAAATTCTTTTTGGTAAACAACTCAAGCTTGAGTTGTTTGCCATAAAAGAATTTAGTCTTTTTGATTTTAAGTCTATTCTTCCACGTTTTCAGTAGAGGTTGCCATTAATAGTCAAAACATCAAAAATGGAATGCAATAAGGTTATTCCTCTAGTATTAGATAAGAATCGATCGTTATTTTTGATTTTAAGTCGATTCCTCCATGCCTTCAGCAATGGTTACCAATAATAATCGAAACGTCAAAAACCTAATGTAGAATTGTTATTCCTCAAGTATTAGATGAGAATCGATAGCTATTTTTGATTTTAAGTCGATTCCTCCATGTCTTCAGCAATGGTTACAATAATAACCGAAATGTCAAAAATCAAATGTAGAATGGTTATTCCTCAACTATTAAATGAGAATTATTTTTGAATTAATGTCAATATGAACTACAAATTGCAAGTGATATCTGATTAATAATAAAGGAACAAACATATTAATATTTCAAATGAATTTGGATAAAGTTTAGCAACGATCCGTTGCAGTTTATTTAGTCTTGATGCTGATTTAAGAAGGAGATGTTTCGTTTTAAATGAGAGAATATTTAATTAATATTGGTATTTTTTATTACTGGCTTAAAAACATACATTTCTCTTCGCTGATGGCTTAGAGAACTTCACATTTGTCTATGTTTGTTGACCTTCTCATCTCCCAACTCTCAACTCCAAATGAGACAACTGACAACTGAGAACTCAACTGGCCTAAAGTATGCCTGCTTGTCTCTAAAAATTGCCCAAAACCTTCCTATTGGTTTAATTCTGAATTAGCAGGGCGTTTTAAAATATTGGAGCCCGCCTATTTTTAGAAATTACTAGCTGCAAGGCATGCCCTCTGGACCCCCAGCCAACGAACCCAATCCTTACACTCCACTCTAACCCCCCCCCGAGACCCACCAAGCACCCCCAACCCCCGCCCCCACCCCCACCCCAACCCACGAACCCCAACCTTACACGCCATGGGAATGGCCCCCCCTGAAAACCACCCAGAACCATGCACCCGTGCCCAACCCCCGCCCCCACACCACCACCCCAACACTCCATTCTGCACACCACCCACCGCGGACCCCATCCCCCGTACCACCCCACTACGTCACTGGACCCTCACCTGAACCCTCCCACTCCAACAACCCTGCACCCCCCAACTACGCCCTCTGGGCCCCCCCGCTTCACCCCCTGCACCTCCTACTCCGCCTTACTTCCTCACTTCAGTTCTTCTTTCTCCGATTCTTCCAAGAACTTCTTCATTTGTAATTTTATCCATCTATTTGATATTCATCATTATTCTGTAGCACCACATTTCGAAAGCCTCCAATCTCTTTCTCTCCGCTTTTCCAATTGTCCAGGTTTCACACCCGTACATGGCTATGCTCCATACATATGTCTTCAATAGCAACTTCCTGTTTTCTAAGCTTAGAAAACATAATTATATGTGTATAATTTCAGCTTTGTATCTCAAATGGGTTCCGAGCTACAGGGGTGTCGAAATTGGTTCGTGTAAATAGCGAACAGCGTGTACGGCCAAACCAATGCTCGAACTTGGCCTGCGCACTCTGTGCGCTTTGATATGTTTTAACTCAATTTATTTTTATTCATTTTCCTTACTGTGAAACACCACCGACTTCCTACTCAATAAAATTTAAATAAAAATGATTAAGATCGAAGAAAGGTTAAATTTATGTGGAAAAAAGAGTCTTGATTTTAAAAGAATGAGAGAAAAATTCACGCAAAAGTTAAATGATTTATTACAGAATTTGGATTATTAATTTTACATATCTAGAAATTATTTTATTATTTTGAAAAGAAAAAAAAATAATGATAAGAATGAATGATAAATCATTACTATTGGCATTGTCAGTGTATAAGATTACTAATTTTAATTGCATTTACTCTTTTAAGTGTAATTTATTGAACATTTTCCTTCTTTTTAGAATTAACCAGATATAAAAAACAAAAGAACAAACCGTCATATTTAGCAATGGTATCATCAGTGTCTTCTTTTTTGGCTTCCGATTTGATCCATCGTTTCGAGAATCGTTCATTATCATCAAAATGATCGGCAAAATAGGCATTAGCTGGAGTTGAAGGACTTGTGTAGATGATATCATCTGCTACTTCTTCGGATTCATTCTAAAATAAAAAAATAAAAACCATGTTAGATGTGGTAAAAGTAAGAGTGTGTTGACATGACTACTTGCTTATTTTGGAGAATTTAATGTTTATTATTTTATTAACCGACTTCAAAAAAGGAGGAGGTTCTCAATTCGACTGATTTTTTTTTTTTTTTTGTGTCTATGTTACCTCATATCGTCAATTGTGAACCGATTTTGATGATTTTTTTTGCATTGGGTTCAGTCTAGTTTCCGATTGGTCCCGTTTTTTTTTCATTGGTATTGGACCTTTTTTGATATGTTTGTTCAGGCATAACTTCTTTGTTTATTAACCAATTTTAATGATTCTTTTTTTATTGGAAAGAGGGTACCTTAGGGATGGTGCCATATTAATTTGGTCAAGTTCTGAAGATATGATCAATGACGAAATAACGTAAATATCCAATTCTTATGACCAAAAATAATCGAAATTATAATAAATAAAATCTTTTATAAAAAAAATCTTAAAACATTCATTTAAACCCCGCAAACGTTTCGAGAGAATTTCTATATTTATGATGTGAATTTTATTATCATTTTCTGATTCATTCGTCTGACGCTTTCTCTTACGAGATGCATGCAAAGTATTATATTAAGTCACTATTAATAACATCACTAAAAAGAGAAAAATAAAAATAATTTTTATAAAAAAATAAAACCGACCTCAAAAAAATTAAATGCAACAAATAAAATAATAATAACTTAAAAATAAAATAAAATGCACCAAAAGGTATAAAATAATTATCCTATTTAGTTACAACTAAACAACGAAATATTAACATGAAATCACTTTTTGAAGTCGGTGCCAAAAATATACATTTCATGAATCGCACTTGACGGATCTTAATTAGTATGTTTGGCGGGTACGCTCGCTTATATAGTTTGTTTGGCACCGACTTCAAAAAGTGATTTCATGTTAATATTTCGTCGTTTAGTTGTAACTAAATAAGATAATTATTTTATACATTTTAGTGCATTTTATTTTATTTTTAAGTTCTTATTATTTTATTTGTCGCATTTAAATTTTTTGAAGTCGGTTTTATTTATTTTTTTTTATAAAAATTATTATTGACTTTTAAGGAGATTGGTTCAAGGTGAAACATTGTTTAATAATAAGAAATAAAATAAAACTACGAGGTAGCTTTCACATAAAATAAAACCTTATCCACATCTGTTCCCAAAAAATTATTACTTGTACACATGTTTCTAATTTTATATTCAGTTTTCTAACTCCTGAGGATGGGCTCGTATCCCGAAATTTATCGAGATAAAAACTCATTTTTGTTTTATTTTATGTGAAAACTACCTAGTAATTTTATTTAATTTCTTATTAAATCATTTTATGCGTTGTTAAATATATTTTGAATTGAATTTATGGAAATAAAAGACCTATTCACTAAGATCTTTTATCTACTCGTAATTTATTAACGTGGAAAACATGGTGTCACGTGTATAATAATAACGATATAATAATTAGACAAATTGATTTTTAAACTTAAAGTTTTAATTATTTTCTTAAAGCAATTTGAACCGCCAAAGTTAAATAATATGATCAATAATTTCTTATGTTAATTCTACATTTAGAAAATTATTTTATTACTAGCTGCAAGGCCCGCCTTCGGCGGCCCTCTTGCTAGCCAGGGGGCACACCTGAACCCCCAACCCCCGCCCACACCATCCGTGACCTCCACCCGCCCCAACTCCTCCACACCGCGCCCCGCACCCACACCACACCACTACGCCTTCACCTGAACCCCCTACTCCACCATGTACCACACCCACCCCGGACCCCAGCTCATGCGCTCCAACCCGCGCACCACGCCCCCAGGACTCCACCCTACTCAGTCTTGCTCCCTCACCCCACCCCATCCCCTAACCCACCTCCGCACACGCACCATCACTCTAGCCCCGAACCCACCCCCGAACCCAATTTTTGAATTTCTAGCCTTCTAGCGGCCCACAGATTATGTATACAAAATTTGGTTAAGTTGGCTCTAAGGGTAAAAATTTTCATTTTTTGACCCCCCCCATTTTGGGTGGTTAGTTTTTGCATTTCTAGCCTTCTAGTGACCCACAGAATATGTATATACAAAATTTGGTTGAGTTTGCTCCAAGGGCAAGAATTTTCACATTTTGACCCTCCCTCTCTTTTTGGGTGGTTTTTGGGGGAATTTTTTTTACAAAAGTTGTCAGAAATCACATCCCCTACAACTTTGCTCATAATAAAATTTGCCGTAGAGTTAAGAGTTTAGGAGTTATTTGATAATTCTCATTCGTGCGCCCCCCCCCCCCCCCCAACCCCCTTTTGGGGTCAAAATATCAAAACGTTATATAGCTAAAAACGTAAGTTAGAAGACATCTGTTAGAAATATGAAATTTCATAATAATCCCTTCAGCCGTTTTTACGTGAATCGTGAGCAACTTTTCGCGGAAACCACTGAAACAGGACAGACAGACATACATACAGGAATTTCGTTGAGGGTGTTTTCGTTCATAACTTTGCTTGAAATGCGTGCAACCAAAATTTGATTTGGACCAATGTACAGACAAAACCTTAATTTGATATATATAGATTTTTTGATTTTATTGAAAAGGAAAAATAAATTGAGCATCCGACGGGTTTCGAACCCATGCTTCTCTCCTTTACGCTTAATCCGTGAACTAGTTGGTTAAGCCGCTCTTCGCGTTAAGGAGGGAGACACGGGTTCGAAACCCGTCGGATGCTCAATTTATTTTTCCTTTTCAATAAAATCAAAAAATAATAAAATAATTTTCTAAATGTAGAATTAACATAAGAAATTATTTATCATATTATTTAACTTTCGCGGTTCAAATTGCTTTAAGATATAATAATTGTCAAGAAATTGGAATTTTAAAGAAAAGAAAAAAGAAAAATATTAAAAAAAAACTCGTATTTGATAAAAATAAATGAAAATAATAAAAATAATAATAATAACAATTAATTTAAGATACATCTCGTTCCCATACATAAAAGGGATTATCCGAATATATCAAGAAAATATTATCCGTTCACAATTTTAATCCTTTTTGCAAAATTAAATTCAAATTTGGAAATGTTGCTATTATATTATTTTGTTGAATAAAAAAAAAAATATCCATGCATTAATTGTGGTGTTGATAAAATTTCAAAATACTTGTTAATGATGCATTTGTGATTTCCCGGTCTTAGTCATTTCCGGACCCTACTAGGCAATTGGCTAGTTAATGTTAGTGTGTCTAGTGCAGCGGTTCCCACCCAACTGGTGTTGCGCCAGAAAATTCACCGATTTTTTACAAAGAAATATTCCCACACTGATAGTTTATAGAGTTTAAAGCGAAAATTATAAAAAAAATAAAAAATAAAACCGACTTCCTTCCCAACAATTGTTTTTCTATGCTTCTGCTAAAGATGAATAAATGGGGCTCTCAAAATTTAGTTAACTTTAATTCAAACAAGACTCAATGCTGTCTAATTTCTAGGCGCGAAAATAAAGATTTCCCTGATATTCACTTCGATTCGAATACCCTGAAAATGTGTGACAGCCTATCCATGTTGGGCGTCTCTGTCGCATCTGACCTGTCTTGGAATGAACACATCTCCTCTGTAGCGAAATCTACAGCAAGGAAGATTGGCCTCTTATTCAGGTCCAAGCGATTTTACAAACCCCCACAACTTCTCACCATCTACAAGGCCCAAATCCGCCCCTGTCTCGAATACGGCTCTCATCTATGGAGAGGAGCCTCAAAATATTCTCTTGCTACCCTTGATGCAATTCAGAAACGAGCCGTCAGGCTAATTGACGATTCTACCCTCACCGACTCCCTCGACTCGCTGGCTCATCGAAGAAATGTCTCTGCCCTTTCCCTTTTCTATAGATACTATCACGGCAGGTGCTCTGATGAGATAAAATCAATAATTCCCCCCAAAGCATACTTTGCACGTAGCACGCGTTTTGCCGACTCCCAACACTCTTTCGCGGTCAAATTAGAAAAGTGCCGGACCACTTCATTCGCGAATTCATATATCCCCATGACTTCAAGGAACTGGAACTCTCTCCCAGCCTCCATCTTTCCCAGCACTTATAATCTTCAAACCTTCAAAACCGGAGTGCATAGACACCTACGTCTGCACCCTCTCACTTAATCAACTTTCCCTTCTCTTCGGTAATGCAAGGGTCTTTCGAGATCCATAGGGGCTGCATCTTTACTGGTACACCCCTTCTTGCATTCGATTGCATTAAAAAAAAAAAAAAAGATGAAGAAAGTTTTAAACACTGCTGTGGAGAGAGGAAGAAAGCATTTTATTTGTTTCCTTCATTGACCCCTTGAAACCCTGAAGAAGGAGGGAAAAATCCTCTAAAACGTCGGTTTGAAAGGAAAGGAGGAAGGATTCCAATAAATTACACCTTATTTGGATATATGTTAATTTTTTCTTTCCTCACTACATCTGGGCTGCCTTCCATTACTAAATATAATTAAATAAATAAATAAAATGTATCATAAATGTACTACCTTTGAGATATTTTATGGAATGTACTAGAAACTAATTTATTTTAATATTAATGTACTATTGTAGTTTTCAAGCGAAAATGTACTGTAAATAATACATTAATTTGTACTGTAACGACAGCACTGCCCTTGACCGATACAATTTTTGTGAGTTTCTTTTAAATAGTAAAAATATACAGTGTGTCAATTTGAAAACTTCCCACCCCTAGTATCGTTAAATTTGTATTCGGAGGGGGGAGAATTTGATGGATAAATGAGATCGCCCCCTTCACCCCCTGCCCCCAGAGCCACCCCCCCCCCAAAAAAAAAAACTTAAATGGGAAAGGGGGTCGAGTGAGAACAAAATTGAAAACACCAAAACTAAATAAACAAATTGGTGCTTACAATTTTGTTTTGTTAATCATTTGTAAAATAAATGTACAAGAATTAAGAGGCGTTCTAATTTGTTTGTGGTTTACGTTAATCTAGAAGGTATGATGCTACTTTATCTGTAAAAATGGATTTATTAAAACAACGTACCACCGTCAAAACCTGTTTTAATGAGAATATATAAGTTTAATGTGTCACACAAATAATTACAATAAGCTGGCGTGTTCTGATGTGGCCATCCACTTGACTTTACCATACAACCTGGCCCCTCACTTATAATTAATATTTAATAAAATTATTTATAATCATGTAGGGAGGGGGTTAGTGTTTTCATTTTTAGACTTCTGGGGTCTCACTGATTATGTATACAAAATTTGGTTGAGTTTGACACAAGGGCCTATATTTTCATTTTTTAACCCTACACCCCCTCACCCCCATTTTGAGCGGTTAGTTTTTGCAATTTTAGACTCCTGGTGTCCCACTGATTATGTATACAAAATTTGGTTGAGTTTGATACAAGGGCCTATATTTTCATTTTTTAACCCTACAGCCACTCACCCCCATTTTGGGCGGTTAGTTTTTGCATTTTTATATTACTGTGGGCCCACTGATTATGTATACAAAATTTGGTTGAGTTTGGTACAAGAGGCTAGATTTTCATTTTTGAACCCCCCCCCCCCGCCCATTCTGGGCTGTTAGTTTTTGCATTTTTAGACTTCTGGGATCCCACTGATTGATTATGTATACAAAATTTGGTTGAGTTTGCTCAAATAACCTAGATTTTTAATTCCCCCCCCCCCCTTAATTTGGAGTCGATATGCACCAAAATCTAATCAGCTCTTAATCCCAATGGACCAAAACTACGTGTGAAATTTGGTATCGATATTCACACTAGATTTTTTAGCTAGCTCGTCCACAAAAATTTGGTAACGCACAAACTAACTAACAGACATTTTGACAAAACAATTATTAACTCGAAAAATATAATTTTTTCGATGTTTATTAAAGCTTTTTTGTAGAGCGAAATGACATGGTTTCGCCCAATTTTTTTTAATCAAAATAGTTTCAGCCGTTTTTGAAATAGTTCGAAAAAATGAAGGAAAAAAAAACACTTTTTTCATGCACGAATACAATACTTGGCCATACCCTGTATGGTAAAGTAAAAATTCAATTTTGCAATTATCAAAGTCGACTAACTTGGCAACGCAGCACTCAAATTTAAAAAAATGGCACAGCAAAATGTAAAGAGTAAAAAGCACTTCAAAATAATGTCTCACTCGACCCCTTTTCCCATTTAAGATTTTTGGGGGGTGGCCCAGGGGGGCGATCTAATTTATACGTCAAAATTCTCCCCCCTCGAATACAAATTTGACGTGTCTCAGCGATTTTTGAAATAATTTGCCAGTTTAGAGATACTAGAGGTGGCTAGTTTTCAAATTGACCCACTGTATAAATAAAATTTATGAATTACCAGCCATATTCTTTTTCTATTTGATTTGTATATAAGATAAGTAAGAATGTTTAATGAAAAAGACATAACAAAAATGTAATCTCGATCTATATCTATATCTATATATATATATATCTAACGTAAATAGGTTGCGAGAGTTTCCAAGGCATGTATGATAAGCGGATTTATTTGATTAGAGAAAACAGAATAGGGAAATGTGATTGCATAAATAATAAATACTATTTTAAATTTGGGTTGTTATCGTCCATCTTTGAAAATAATTAGGCTGGATATTGGGATCTTGGACTTGAGAAAATCATTACAAGCTAAATTTCAAAAAGTTTCGTCGTATATTTTTCGACTTCTTCAGGCAATTTTTAGGATCAGCTTCCTCGTTGATAGATAATTACAGATATACTTTGAATGATCAATTTTGTTTGAGGTTCATCATAAAAATGTAAATATTTTGTATATATATCTAAATTTTTTGAGAATACAAATTCTCTTTTAAATAGGTGTTAGTTTTATTCTTTTTTACTTTACCATACAGGTATGGTCAAGTATTGTAATCGTACATGAAAAAAGTGGTTTTTTTACTTTTTTTTTTCAAAATATCTAAAAAACGGCTGAAACTATTTCGATTAAAAAAATTGATCGAAACCATGGCATTTCGGTCTACAAAAAAAGCTCTTATAAGTGAACATCGAAAAAATTATATTTTTCGAGATAATAATTGTTTTGTCAAAATGTCTGTTAGTCTGTCTGTTAGTTGTCTGTGCGTTACCAAATTTTTGTGGACGAGCTAGCTCAAAAACTAGTGTGAATATCGAAACCAAATTTCACACGTAGTTTTGGTCCATTGAGATTAAGAGATGATTAGATTTTGGTGCATATCGACCCAAAATTAAGGGGGGTCGAGGGGGGGGGGGGTTAAAAATTAAAAATCTAGGTTGTTTGAGCAAACTCAACCAAATTTTGTATACATAATCAGTGGGTCCCCAGAAGTCTAAAAATGCAAAAACTAACCGCCCGAAATGGGGGGGGGGGGGGGCGGAGGGTCAAAAATGAAAATCTTGGCCATTTACCAAACTAAACCAAATTTTGTATTCATAATCAGTGGGTCCCAAGAAGTCTAAAAATGTAAAAACTAACCGCCCGAAATGGGGGGGGCGGTAGGTCAAAAAATGAAAATCTTTGCCATTTACCAAACTCAACCAAATTTTGTATACATAATCAGTGGGTCCCAGGAGTCTAACAATGCAAAAACTAACCCCCCCCCCCACATGATTATAAATAATTTTATTAAATATTAAATATAAGTGAGGGGCCAGGTTATATGGTAAAGTCAAGTGGATGGCCACATCAGAACACGTCAGCTTATTTGACAAAAAACATTTTTATCTATTATTTTTCTTTATTTTATTGTCATCCAGGAACGTTTCGACATTTACAAATATGTCATCATCAACCTAAAACATTTCAATCATTACAAAATCCTACATTAACAACTTCTCATCACAAAGCAACACACTCAAAAATTACATCAAAATGACACTATTTTGGAACAATCCTTAAGATGGGAAAAATTTCGATGTGAGGGAATTTTTCCCATCTTAAGATTGTTCCAAAGTATGTCATTTTGATGTAATTTTTGAGAGTGTGTTGCTTTGTGATGAGAAGTTGTTAATGTAGATTTTGTAATGATTGAAATGTTTTAGGTTGATGATAGACATTTGTAAATGTCGAAACGTTCCTGGATGACAATAAAATAAAGGAAAATAATAGACAAAAATGTGTTTTTTGTCAAAAAAGAATAAAACTAACACCTATTTAAAAAAGAATTTGTATCCTCAAAAAATTTAGATATATATATAAATAAAAAATTCTCAAAATTAATCAAGAAATTAAGTAAATATTTTGATTGTATAAATTAAACAATGAAGATAAGCAAATAAAGTAAATAAATAAATGTTGCTTACCTCGATTGGTGGTAATTCATCTTCGACAGTTATTTCGGAATTATCCGAATCATCAATCGAATAAATCGAAGTGATTTGTAATACGAACAATATCGTACAAATTATTATTTTCCGTTTCATTATTTTTTATTTTTATTTGGTCTAAAAATAATAATTAGATTTAATACGTGTTATGTATGATTATTATTATTAATAATAATAATAAACAATTGTCGAAATAAGAATGGTGGAATAGGAATGTGAGAAATAGGGCTACATATAGTGGTTAATTGAATCCAAACAAAAACTAACTATTATATAATAGGGAAATGGCTAAGTTGTATTGATTGGGTTGCGAGGTGTAAACTGCAAAGGAGCCAGGCAGGGATCGATGTTGCTCAGCTCGGTTGGATTCCTCGTGGAATCCAATGAATGCATTAATCAATCAATGGACGGACGGATTTAAGGAAGGAACCAGCTCAGCTCAGCTCAGCTCGGAAGGGTTCTATTTAGCCGGCGTGCGTGGCATGGGCGAGCCAACTCAATCAACAGCCATTAATCGAAAGAAACTCACCACTTCCTTCCTAATTAATGATGTGAGGAGGCAGGCAGGCAGCCAGGCATGGAACGAACGTTGTTTGCTTGCTGGCTGAGCAGAGAGAACACCAAGAATGGCCCAATCACCTACAAACAAATGTCAACCAAGCCCCGCCCGCCCCGTCGCGGGGGAAATACAAACATTCAAATTCAAAAACAACCAACTTCAACACAGCAACAGTCACTTATTTATATACTCTTAGATTAGTATTATTATTATTATTATTAACATGACTCAACAAACAACAATTATTATTCAAAATAAACAGAACAAATGCGAGTCGGAATTGTGCCTTAGGTAGGTATTCCATATCCAGACAAGTCGAGAGGGGCTGCGGGCCCCCACCGCCTCTCAACAACAAAACCTGCTCCGTACGGTAATTATTGGGTTTTAATTATTATCAGGTGGTTGAAAAAAATGAAGCCCCTTATTTATATACTCTTAGATTAGTATTATTATTATTAACATGGCTCAACAAACAACAATTATTATTCAAAATAAACAGAACAAATGCGAGTCAGAATTGTGCCTTAGGTATTCCATATCTAGACAAGTCGAGAGGGGGCTGCGGGCCTCCACCGCATCTCAACAACAAAACCTGCTTCGTACGGTAATTATTGGGTTTTAATTATTATCAGGTGGTTGAAAAAATGAAGCCACTTATTTATATACTCTTAGATTAGTATTATTATTATTAACATGGCTCAACAAACAACAATTATTATTCAAAATAAACAGAACAAATGCGAGTCAGAATTGTGCCTTAGGTAGGTATTCCATATCAGACAAGTCGAGAGGGGGCTGCGGGCCTCCACCGCATCTCAACAACAAAACCTGCTCCGCACGGTAATTATTGGGTTTTAATTATTATCAGGTGGTTGAAAAAAATGAAGCCACTTATTTATATACTCTTAGATTAGTATTATTATTATTAACATGACTCAACAAACAACAATTATTGAACTATGTCAGCGTTTCTCAACCTTTTTTGCCCCGCGGATCAGTAAAATTTGTAAAAACAATTCGCGAACCAGTGATGTTTTTTTAACAACAAGTTTTTACCAGGTATTAAAGAACTACTACATAAGTTAATTGTAACATTTTTATTATCATTTACTTACAATAATATTTAAATATAAAGATATGTAATTATATATACATATAACAATTTAGTATACAAAGCTTTAAAAAAAATCACAAAATCATTGCATTTGAACACAACAATATTATCCACGATGTGATACTACACTAATAATTAAATATCTATAATTTTTATATTGGAATGTGGAGCTGTTCGGGTAGGGAATTTTAATTAATTAACTGATCAAGATGACCAACCAATATTAGATTTAAATTCGCTTCTCGAAATGCCAGTAAATAAGCTTGATCTTATAGTATACTAGTAAAATTTCTCCAGCGGTTGAGAATAGCTGAACTATATTATTCAAAATAAACAGAACAAATGTGAGTCGGACTTGTGGCTTATTCCATATCCAGACAAGTCGAGAAGGGGCTGCGGGCCCCCACCGCATCTCAACAACAAAACCTGCTCCGCACGGTAATTATTGGGTTTTAATTATTATCAGGTGGTTGAAAAAAATTAATCATGTGGTTGCATTTTGGAGGGCTAGTTTTTGCATTCCCACTGATTATGTATACAAAATTTGGTTAAGTTTGCTCAAATGGCCTAGATTTTTAGTTTTTAACCCCCTCTCCCCATCCCTCCACCCCCTTAATTTTGGGTCGATATACACCAAAATCTAATCAGCTCTTAATCTCAATGCACCAAAGCTACGTGTGAAATTTGGTTTTGATATTCACACTAGTTTTTGAGCTAGCTCATCCACAAAAATTTGGTAACGTACAGACTAACAGACAGACAGACTAACAGATATTTTGACTAAAACAATTATTATCTCGAAAAATATAATTTTTTCGCTGTTTACTTATTAGAGCTTTTTTGTAGAGCGAAATGCCATGGTTTCGCTCAATTTTTTTAATCAAATAGTTTCAGCCGTTTTTGAGATATTTCGAAAAAAAGAAGGAAAAAAATCACTTTTTTCATGCACGATTACAATACTTGACCATACCCTCTATGGTAAAGTAATAAACAACAATGTAAAAGTACATAACTGTAAGAGAGATAGGGGTAAGTTTGGGTAAGAAGAAGCTCGAACTTTAAATTAAAAAAAAATAAGCTGACGTGTTCTGATGTGGCCATCCACTTGACTTTACCATACAACCTGGCCCCTCACTTATATTTAATATTTAATAAAATTATTTATAATTATGTAGGGGAGTGGGGTTAGTTTTTTCTTTTTAGACTTCTGGGATCCCACTGATTATGTATACAAAATTTGGTTGAGTTTGCTCAAATGGCCAAGATTTTAATTTTTTGACCATTCCCCTTTCCCCTCCATTTTGGGTGGTTAGTTTTTCCATTTTTAGTCTTCTGGGGTCCCACTTATTATGTATACAAAATTTGGTTGAGTTTGGTCAAATGGCCTAGATATTAATTTTTTGACCCAGCCCCCCCCCCCCCCGCCATTGTGGGCTGTTAGTTTTTGCATTTTTAGACTTCTGGGGGTCCACTGATTATGTATACAAAATTTGGTTGAGTTTGCTCTAACGGCCTAGATTTTTAATTTTTAAACCCCCCACCCCTCCACCCCCCTTAAATTTGGGTCGATATGCACCAAAATCTAATCAGATCTTAATCTCAATGGACCAAAACTCGTGGGATTTAACGCCATTAGACTTTTTCTTGTGGGGCTATTGTAAATCAGGAGTCTATGCCAATAAGCCACAGACGATTGATACCTTAAAAGTCAAATCAAATGCAATTAATGATATCGGGCTCAATTTATGCAGTTTTGGGTCATCAAAAATCGGACCTCTCGAATTCACGCAGCCCATCGAAGCGGGGGCCGTCATTTGGCCGATATTATATTCTATACATAAATGTAACCAATAGTCTTTCAAAAAAAATAAATAATAATAATAATATCTCATACACAACTTGTTTTATTTCAATTTAAAGTTCGAGCGTCCTTAATTGAAAACATTATATATAATATTGTTCTAATAAAGATCTACTTTTCAGCATCTCACTGAGTTTTTTTTTTATTCACTATACAGCGTTGCTTGTTACACGTGTGTCTTGCCCCATACATTAATATATTGTAGGAAATTATATTTTTGGTCTTTGGACTGGTTAAAAAAAAGAATTAAATTCCCCGTATACTCATTTCCTAATTTGATATCTCAGGAAGTAATAAATTTGAAAATTGTTGTAGAGCAAGTGCCCGCGCAGGGGGCCTCGCTCTCAGGCCGTGCAGTTTTTTTTGGGCCGCTCATCTGATTGACACGAACATTTAACAGGGCCGTATCCTGTGTTAAAAGCGAGTGAAGCGGTTGGGTTCAGATCCCCGAATATGAGGATTCCACATATCTATAAGGTTGGCAACTAAGTAATTGCGGATTTCACTCATAGATGGCTTCACTTGAATTTTTAGGTTTGCTGGCGTAGTCCAAATGTAAAACACATTTTGTTATTTGATAGTTGGCAATTCACCTGTCAATCAGTAAAAAAAAGTTTTTTGATCGGTTGCGTAGTTTTCGTTTGGCGTTCGTTGAAAAATCGAAAATCAAAAGGAACATTTCGTCATATTTTGCTTTTTTATTTCCGCAAAGGGAAAACACATCGCAAGCTCACAGAAAGTTATGTGCTGTTTATGGCGACGAAGCCTTAAAAGAACGGCAGTGTCAAAATTGGTTTGCCAAATTTCGTTCTGGTGATTTTTCACTCAAAGATGAAAAACGCTCTGGTCGTCCAGTTGAAGTTGATGACGACCTAATCAAAGCAATAATCGATTCGGATCGTCACAGTACAACACGTGAGATTGCAGAGAAGCTTCATGTATCACATACATGCATTGAAAATCACTTAAAACAACTTGGCTATGTTCAAAAACTCGATACATGGGTTCCTCACGAACTGAAAGAAACGCATTTAACGCAACGCATTAACAGCTGCGATTTGCTAAAGAAACGTAATGAAAATGATCCATTTTTAAAACGACTGATAACTGGCGATGAAAAATGGGTTGTTTACAACAATATCAAGCGGAAAAGATCGTGGAGCAGGCCAGGTGAACCAGCTCAAACAACATCAAAAGCTGGTATTCATCAAAAGAAGGTTTTGTTATCAGTTTGGTGGGATTACAAAGGAATTGTCTACTTTGAACTCTTACCACCCAACCGAACGATCAATTCTGTTGTCTACATTGAACAACTAACGAAATTAAACAATGCAGTTGAAGAAAAGCGGGCCGAATTGACAAATCGAAAAGGTGTTGTATTCCATCATGACAATGCAAGGCCACACACATCTTTGGTCACTCGGCAAAAATTATTGGAGCTTGGTTGGGATGTTTTGCCACATCCACCATATAGTCCTGACCTTGCACCATCTGATTACTTTTTATTTCGATCTTTACAAAACTCCTTGAATGGTAAAAATTTCAATAATGATGATGATGTCAAATTGTACCTGATTCAGTTTTTTGCTAATAAAAACCAGAAGTTTTATGAACGTGGGATTATGATGCTGCCCGAAAGATGGCAAAAGGTCATTGATCAAAATGGGCAATACATTACAGAATAAAGTTATTTAGTTCCATGAAAGAATTGTCTTTGATTTTCTAAACAAAATCCGCAATTACTTAGTTGCCAATCCAATAAAATCGGATGGATAACTTGAATCAGTGATATACCTATACATTGGCAGAAACAATCAACAGATGTGCGCTCCACACAACTTTCACTTACAACCTGCCCTTTTTCGAAATTATCCATAACACTTCAGATTCAGTTTACAACTTCTCTAATTATTTTTAGAAATTCAAATTCTCCTACTATAGGTAACTTAGACATTTACTTAGGTGTACCGGAAAGTCACTACCGGTTTTTTCGAAAAGAAACTACGTAATTTTTAAGAAAATGGAAAATTTATTTATTCAAAGAATTGGCCATTTGATTCCTATACATCTTGCCCATCTTTCTGGCAATTTATGGACGCCATCCCAAAAAACTGTTTGTCCTTTGAGCAAAACCATTCATCGAGCCATTTTCTAACTTCTTCGAAATTGGCGAAGTGCTGCTCTGCAAGCGCGTGTCCCATCGATGCGAAAAGTTGATAGTCGGACGGGGCAAGGTCTGGAGAGTACGGTGGGTGCTAATATGGTGGTAATATGGTGATAATATGTCCCATCCAAGTGCTTTCAACTCTTCCTTGACCGGTTTTGCTTTGCGAGACGGCGCGTTATCGTGTTGTAAAATCACCTTTACAGTGTCTTCGGCCCATTCTGGACGTTTTTCGATCAATGCGTGGTTCAAATTGATCATTTGTTGTCGGTGTATTGTTTTTTCAATTGTTTTTGAGTTTGGGTTGGGTCTTCATCCAATAACTCCTGTAGTTTCGCATCTTCAAACTTTTTGGTCTACACAGCACGTTCTTTATCTTGCACATCGAAATCACCCACTTTTGAATTTTCGAAACAACACCTCACATGTTTTTAAGGTTAAAGCATGCTTCCTCCGTAAGTTTCTACCAGCAAACGATGACTTTCAGCGGCTTTTTTCTTTTGATTAAATAAGAAAAGTAGTGCGTGCCGCAAATGCACGTTTTCAGGCATGAAACTTGACATTTTCAAAGAGGTATAAATCTATGAAGGTGTTACTTTCGCAAAATATAACATGTATAGCTTTGAAGCTTGATGTCAGTAGAATAAAGATGCATATGTGTCAAATCATAACATCGCATACTTAAGCCTAAAGGGAATTCGTTAGAAAACCGGTAATGACTTTCCGGTACACCTATATAGTACAAAATGTCTATCCTTTACTTCTTCGTACGATATTCCTATAATTAGAATGGCGATTCCTTCGGAAAAAGATCGATTTTTAAATCGATTCAAATCGAAATCTGATGAACGATTTACAAAAACATCGAGGCTTAAAAGATCCGATTTGCTTTTTGAGTTTGTATTTATCGTATAAATATAAATCTATTTTATAAAAAACAAAAAGGACAGCATAATAATCGATCTTTCATCATTTTTAACTAATTAAAGTTGATTTTACAACCATATCAAAATATCAGACAGAGACATTTCACAAATTTATTGGTTACATTAAAAGTTCGAAATTATAATATTATATACCGGGTGAGTTTTTTTTTATCTTGAGACAGTCTTATAATTCAAAAACAGTGCATTATATGAAAAAAGTTTCATATAAAAGTTTATTTATAAACTACGCTATTGTTTGTCGATCTAGAACAAGCTTTCAAGGGTATTTTAAGGTCAAGTTCTGTTTTTTAAATAGAAAGTTATATATTTCTTTTCATATTCATAATCTACAAAAACTGAACAGCTTTCATAGAAACTATTTTTTATACGACATCAAATAAACAAAATACATGAATCAATTAGATCTCAAAAAAATTCAAATAATAATTAATCTAACAATTAAACTTAATTATCAAATAATGATCCAACATTTAATTATTAAATAAATAATACTATATATATATTTATCTAGATTAATTTGTTACAACGCTTAGAGGGGCATCAGCTCTAACCACTAGACCAATGTCACATTAATATTTTTTTTTTTTTTTTTTAATGCAATCGAATGCAAGAAGGGGTGCACCAGTAAAGATGTAGCTCCTATGGATCTCGAAAGACCCTTGCATTACTGAAGAGAAGGGAAAGTTGATTAAGTGAGAGGGTGTAGACGTAGGTGTCTATGCACCCTGGTTTTGAAGGTTTGAAGATCATAGGTGCTGGGAAAGATAGAGGCTGGGAGAGAGTTCCAGTTCCTTGAAGTCATGGGGATATATGTATTCGCGAATGAAGTGGTCCGGCACTTTTCCAATTTGACCGCGAAAAGAGTGTTGGGAGTCGGCAAAACGTGTGCTGCGTGCAAAGTATGCTTTGGGGGAATTATTGATTTTATCTCATCAGAGCACCTGCCGTGATAGTATCTATAGAAAAGGGAAAGGGCGGAGACATCTCTTCGATGAGCCAGCGAGTCGAGGGAGTCGGTGAGGGTAGAATCGTCAATTAGCCTGACGGCTCGTTTCTGAATTGCATCAAGGGTAGCAAGAGAATATTTTGGAGGCTCCTCTCCACAGATGAGCCGTATTCGAGACAGGGGCGGATTTGGGCCTTGTAGATGGTGAGAAGTTGTGGGGGTTTGTAAAATCGCTTGGACCTGAATAAGAAGCCAATCTTCCTTGCTGCAGATTTCGCCACAGAGGAGATGTGTTCATTCCAAGACAGGTCAGATGCGACAGAGACGCCCAACATGGATAGGCTGTCACACATTTTCAGGGTATTCGAATCGAAGTGAATATCAGGGAAATCTCTATTTTCGCGCCTAGAAATTAGACAACATTGAGTCTTATTTGAATTAAAGTTAACTAAATTTTGAGAGATAGAAAATTTGGTTAAATTTGGTCCAAGTGCTTAAGATTTTCATTTTTTGACCCCTCCCCTTTGCGTGGTTAGTTTTTGCATTTTAAGTCTTCTGGCGTCTCACTGATTATGTATACAAAATTTAGTTGAGGTTCAAAGGGCTCAGGCGCGGATCCAGACCTCTGGATTGGGGGAGGGGGCGGTCGCCGGTATATAGTCTACTTTTGATCTCGGAAGTGTGTCGTGATCGAATTGTCTAAGGGGGGGTCAGGAGACGCCGCCCTCCCGCATAGAACTTTATTTTCTTCAATTTTAAAAATTTAATGTTATAAAAAAAAAAAAAATGTTGATCTCCAATGCTTTTGGGGGGGGGGCGGTCGCCCCCATCGCCCCCCCCCCTGGATCCGCGCACGAAAGGCCTACATTTTACCCCCCCCCCAATTTTGGTCCTAAAAAAATATTTTCGTTATTATAGGTTCATTTTATAGTATATTTCATTTTTCTGTTTTTTTTATTTTAATTTTTAACCCCCTCCCCCCCTTAATTTTGAGTCCGACTTCAACCAAAATCTAATCAGCCCTTAATCTCAATCCACCAAAAACTACATGTAAATTTCGTTTTGATATTCACATTAGTTTTTGAAGCGTCCACAAAAATTTTGTAACGCACAGCCTACGTTACTACTAGATTATTATCTCGAAAAATATAATTTTTTCGATGTTCACTTATTAGGGCTCTTTTGTAGACCGAAATGACATGGTTATTTGGACAAATTTTTTAATCAAAATAGTTTCAGCCGTTTTTAAGATATTTCGAAAAAAAAGCAAAAAAAAAACCCCACTTTTTTCATGGACGATTACAATACTTGACCATACCCTGTATGGTAAAGTAAAAGATTAATATATCGTTTTGAAATTATTCATGGATAATATTTGGTCGGCCATGTATTAAATAAATTATATATACCTATGCGTTATATAGGTAACTATGAAAATGTCAATCTAATTTCCAATCAATATTGATTTATTTATTCGGCCAGGTGTTCTTTCGTTTTCACATGAAAAATTATTCTGACATTTATGTCTAAAAAATCTCTCAAGGAGAGAGACTTGTCGATTAATATTTGATCAGCCAATCAGAAAGAGAGGCTAGAAATTTGACCAGAACCAAATCCACTTTGGTGCCAGAATGTTTTGGCTTTTACTCCTAAGCCAGGCTTTTTTCACTTGTGCGTATGTCGAATTTAATCTTGATTGGCAATCAATTAAAACGCGACCCGAAATTTTTGGCGCTAGTAAAAATTGTAAAACGAACGTATGCTTGGAAATGGGTTCCGTAGCAGATGAGCAGATTGATCGTTTTCCAATTTTAGACCTTGTGTCTTACATAGCCCGGGAATATTTACACGACTGCAACACACTCATACTGACAGACGAATATTTCGAGGAAAACGAGAAGAATCTTGTCCGAGCATTTCTCTTGTATTATCCCTGGAGCTATATCAATGGGCGAATCATCAAGGATCAGAAAAGTAAGAGTTAACGAGGAACCATGCAGTCATTACACAGAACACAGGGCCTTATATTATGGAAAATGATTTGAAATATATTTTTGATAGGGTCTCCACATCTCCCCTTATAGCCCTCTGATCCTCCCACTCAGGATCCGGTTGAGTGGCTGAGGGTGTGGCCACAGCAGAACGGTGTGAAACCTTAGTATGCTGCGACTAAAAATACTATATAATATTCATCTAGATTAATTTGTAACAACGCTTAGAGAAATTTCTCTAAAAAAATTACGCTCTTGCCTAGAATCGAACCGACGAACTCTTGAACTATAGTCATTGGCTCTACAGATTACTCCATTGCGACATTAATATTTCTTTTTTTTTTTTTTACTTATGGAAAGTGGTGTAGGTTTTAGGTGAAACATGATGTTAGTTAATAGAGTAAATGGTGTGTAGTTTCACAGTGAATGAAATAAAACTCAAAGAGGTTTATACAAACTCAATATATTTCGGATTATTAGTCCATCATCAGGAGTTTACAAGTTAATACTCATCTAATCAGTATTAACTTGTAAACTCCTGATGATGGACTAATAATCCGAAATATATTGAGTTTGTATAAACCTCTTTGAGTTTTATTTCATTCACTGTGAAACTACACACCTTTACTCTATTAATTAATATTTCTATCTTGATTTCTCTTACTAAAACTAGATATTTTTGATTTGGACTTTGTGTCGAGATAATATTGTATTCATTTGAACTTGAATGAAAATGAAAAAACACCAATAGATTTTAAATTAAGAAATATAGGGGGGTCGGGTAGGCTAGGCGGTAGCATGTCAGCCAGCTAACCAAGAGGACCCGAGTTCGAATCCGGCTCGAGGCATCCGGCTAAAATCTGACCCCCGAGGTAGAGACAAATTTAAAAATAAAAATAAATAGTATCGTAAATGGCTTATGGCTACCATGGCCGAAAAAGCCAAAAAAAAAAAAAAAAATTAAGAAATATTAAATATATATTAATTAACGAGGCAAATTTGAAATATAATTGTCAGCGCGGCTCCAATCGATTTAAATTAACCAGGCAAATTTGAAATTCTAATTTCTAATTTCGACTCGAATTTTGAAATGAAAGACTCCAATTCATTTTGAATTAAGAAACATTAAATATATTGATCATTATTCCTCCCCCCCCCCCCCTCGCCACTCAAAAGTTAAAGAGGCGAAACTTTTAAGAGACGATGTATTTTCGGTAGTTTACCGGTATACATTTGGAGTGTGGTTTTTTAAGAGGAATAAAATTTTTGGACCGAGACGCTGCCCGCCAGGGCACCAGCCCGGAGGGCCGAGCTTCGAGGGCGTGCCTACGGCACGCCCTCGAAGCTCGTAGAATAATAATAACAATAAAAAAGGGAATACCGCATGTCGTCCAAATAATAAAAATAAATAAATAAATACACTGGGAAGATTAAATAAATAAATAATGAAATAAATAAAACAAAAAATCAATATATAGAATATGTCACTGGGTTTAAATAAATTGTTGTTTAAAAATAAATAATTAAAAAAAAAACATTTAAATAAATAAGTAGACAGGAAGTTACCTTGCCTTAGTCAATGAATAACAAAAAAAAAAAAATAGGCAGGAAACCGCCATGGTCAAGAAAAATAAATAAATATTTGACTGGGAATATAGGCTACTGGGTAAAAATAAAATAAAATTAAATTAAAACAAAAAAAAACTAAAAAACACGCTTCTAAATAATATAATAATCAAAAAGTGTGTGGGGCGTAGAAACATGTAGTTTTAATTAATTTCGTCCAAGTGCTCTACAATTTTTGATTATTACATTATTTTTAGAAGCATGTTTTTTACTTTACCATACAGGGTATGGTCAAGTATTGTAATCGTGCATGAAAAAAGTGTTTTTTTCCTTCTTTTTTTCGAAATATCTCGAAAACGGCTGAAACTATTTTAATTAAAAAAATTGAGCGAAACCATGGCATTTCGCTCTACAAAAAAGCACTAATAAATAAACATCGAAAAAATTATATTTTTTGTGATAATAATTGTTTTGTCAAAATGTCTATTAGTCATTCCGTGCGTTACCAAATTTTTGTGGACGAGCTAGCTCAAAAACTAGTGTGAATATCAAAACCAAATTTCACACGTAGTTTTGGTCCATTGAGATTAAGAGATGATTAGATTTTGGTGAATATCGACCCAAAATTAAGGGGGTGGAGAGGGGTTAAAAATTAAAAATCTAGGTCGTTTGAGCAAACTCAACCAAATTTTGTATACATAATCAGTGTCCCCCTAGGAGTCTAAAAATGCAAAAACTAACCCCCTCCCCTACATGATTATAAATAATTTTATTAAATATTAGTGTAAGTGAGGGGCCAGGTTGTATGGTAAAGTCAAGTGGATGGCCACATCAGAACACGTCAGCTTATTTTTTTTTTAATTTGTAAATAATTCACTTTAAGAAATTTTCGAAAAAATTCATCTTTTAAAATTCTTTTTGAAAAAATTTCTTTTTTCGTAAATTTTTGGAAATATTCACTTTTGAAAATTTTGTAAATATCCACTTTTTTGAAAATTTTAGGAATATGCATTTTTTTTGAAAAAAAAAATGTTGTAAAAACTTACTTTGTCAAAAATTTTACATCTTATATGTAAGTCGTTGTCCACAAAAGAACCATTCATTTTTTTTAAATTTTATTTTATTCGCCGCACCGATTTGAAAAAAGGACGGTATCATAGAATTTTTCGTTATTTTTCAAATTTAACATTAGATTTTTTGACATGGTGTAAAAATACTTAAAAATCTATGAAATTTTAGGGATGGCCTTATCCACAGCATCTATAGACCGCACGCCACTGAAATATGTAACTATCTATATATTTTTTCAAAAAATTCACTTTATTAAAATTTTTTTGAAAATATTCACTTTTTTTAAATTTTAGAACCTATAATCTCTTAAATTTCTTTAAACAAATAAGGTGATAGATAGTTTGTCTAAAATGTTGCAATGGTCTTGCGGGTTGAACAAGAATTTATTTAAATAAATTAATTAACATCTTATTTTTCTTCAGAATTAAGTTTACATTAAGGCCAGCTATTAGTTAATAGAACAGGGAAAACTGATGAGTTCCGGGAAAGCTAGACAAATGACCAGTGATTAAGAATTATGAGAGAGTAATGACTTCAGGGAGAGTGAGCGAGTGAAGAACACTTCTGCTATTGGAGTTGAACAGAATACACATATACATACTTCTATTCAAGTTCCGCAGTGAGTTGAACAGAGAGTACAGACTTCTTCTTATACATACATACTTACTGCAGAGAGAGAGTTGAATACACACAGAGCTCAAACTGCTTCTTATATGAGAACACACAGAGGAGAGTCTTCTTCACCTATACATACATACATATACATACGGCGGAGTTGCACACACCTAAACACTTATTCATCTATTAAAAGGGAACATACAGCGAGTACACACATCCACGGCTCCTCTCCAGGTATTCGCTTGCAACGGCAAACCCCACTCATTGTTACGCCGACGATAGCACTCTACACGGTAAACCCTCACTCCCGAACAATCGAATCAATGTTACCTCCTCAATTACTCTCGACCTAGACAAACTGAATAAATGGGGCTCACAAAATTTAGTTAACTTCAATTCAAACAAGACTCAATGTTGTCTAATTTCTAGGCGCGAAAATAAAGATTTCCCTGATATTCTCTTCGATTCGAATACCCTAAAAATGTGTGACAGCCTATCCATGCTGGGCGTCTCTGTCGCATCTGACCTGTCTTGGAATGAACACATCTCCTCTGTGGCGAAATCTGCAGCAAGGAAGATTGGCTTCTTATTCAGGTCCAAGCGATTTTACAAACCCCCACAACTTCTCACCATCTACAAGGCCCAAATCCGCCCCTGTCTCGAATACGGCTCTCATCTGTGGAGAGGGGCCTCAAAATACTCTCTTGCTACCCTGGATGCAATTCAGAAACGAGCCGTCAGGCTAATTGACGATTCTACCCTCACCGACTCCCTCGACTCGCTGGCTCATCGAAGAGATGTCTCTGCCCTTTCCCTTTTCTATAGATACTATCACGGCAGGTGCTCTGATGAGATAAAATCAATAATTCCCCCAAAGCATGCTTTGCACGTAGCACGCGTTTTGCCGACTCCCAACACTCTTTCGCGGTTAAATTGGAAAAGTGCCGGACCACTTCATTCGCCAATACGTATATCCCCATGACTTCAAGGAACTGGAACTCTCTTCCAGCCTCTATCTTTCCCAGCACCTATAATCTTCAAACCTTCAAAACCGGAGTGCATAGACACCTACGTCTACACCCTCTCACTTAATCAACTTTCTCTTCTCTTCGGTAATGCAAGGGTCTTTCGAGATCCATAGGGGCTGCATCTTTACTGGTGCACCCCTTCTTGCATTCGATTGCATTAAAAAAAAAAAAAAAAAAAATACACATACCATTTATTGCTAAGCATATCACAAGAGAGAGCACACAAATACCCACACAATCACGCTACCGGAGCTGGACACCGAAGAAGACATCTATACAATAGTCGAGCTCATTGTAACAGTCCCTGAATAAACACATCTCATTGTCTCTCGTTAACCGCTGGTCTGTATATAATTATTTATAGAATTAGTACCAGGAAGTCCATTTCCCTACATCCTTCACTCACCACATAACATTTCATTCTCCATTTTAGGGACGCGCCACTTGGATCGGACACTGAGGGATACACCCACCCCATCAACAAAAAAATAGCGAAGCAGATTAAATATTTCATAATTATCGATATTAATTTAACATTAACGTAATAAAATAAAGCCCAATTTCCCTAGTACATGAGTTACATTGCCCCCCCTCGCCCCTTGACAACCCCCCACCCCCCTCGTGATGTATTCTCCAATGGAAATTTGTCGCTTGTTCGTGGACGACATTTTTGATAATATGTAACCCTCAAACAAAAAATTAAATTAGGTTGGAGTTGGTGGTGTTTCACAAGGAGAAAAATTAAAATACAAAGATTTTTTTTAGTTTACTCTATATATTTCGAGCTCTTAAAACTCATCGTCAGGAGAACATTGACTAAAGATAACATAAAATAATGAAAAGAATTTATTTTAATTTTAATATGATGGACAGTTATTTATGACTTAGTGTAAATATGAAAGAATTATCAGGGGATGGGATGGCCTTAGAGCCGAAAGAACAGATGTAGCGGACAAAGGGCTGGAATAAAGAAAAGATTTTTATACTTGGAAGTTGCCGAAAATTATGTATGTGCTATAAAGGAGGGCAATAAACTATGGAATGCAATGAGGGTGCATAGTGAAAATTAACATTGTTTCACTATAAACCAACACCGCGTTCCCTAAATTTGATCACAAACAAAAGTATTGTGAATGGCTTAAAATTAACGTCTACCTCCGATAGGCGATAGTTCAAATTACATACTCGTCTAATTTAGTCTAGACATGAATCAGCTAGACACTTCTCACCATCTACAAGGCCCAAATCCGCCCCTGTCTCGAATACGACTCTCATCTATGGTTAGGAGCCTCAAAATATTCTCTTGCTACCCTTGATCCAATTCAGAAACGAGCCGTCAGGCTAATTGACGATTCTACCCTCACCGACTCCCTCGACTCGCTGGCTCATCGAGAAATGTCTCTGCCCTTTCCCTTTTCTATAGATACTATCACGGCAGGTCCTCTGATGAGATAAAATCAATAATTCCCCCAAAGCATGCTTTGCACGTAGCACGCGTTTAACCGACTCCCAACACTCTTTCGCGGTCAAATTAGAAAAGTGCCGGACCACTTCATTCGCCAATACATATATCCCCATGACTTCAAGGAACTGGAACTCTCTCCCAGCCTCCATCTTTCCCAGCACTTATAATCTTCAAACCTTCCAAAACCGAGTGCATAGACACCTACGTCTACACCTCTCACTTAATCAACTTTCCCTTCTCTTCGGTAATGCAAGGGTCTTTCGAGATCCATAGGGGCTGCATCTTTACTGGTACACCCCTTCTTGCATTCGATTGCATTAAAAAAAAAAAAAAGGAGAACTCTAAGAAAAGATAAAGTTGATTGTAACTTGAACACGTTTCTTTGCTCGTTCGTTGCAGATGTTTCTAATTTGGAAAACGCCGAGCTGCTCAATCCGCAAGAACAGCGATGTCGAAATATCATTCTGCTGTTGGCGAATGTTGACGAGATCTACGACCTCATTGGCGACCAGCTGCACAGTAAAGTTCTTGTGGTCACTCCTTCGAAAAAGAAAACCATTCAACAATATCTGAAAACGCCCTCGGCAAGAAAATTATCAATTTACTTATCATTTATAATCCCAAGCAGCAAAAAGTTAAGGTAACTTGAAAAAGGCTCCCTTTTTCTTAATTGTTAACCGACTTCAAAAAAGGAGGAGGTTCTCTATTCGACTGAATTTTTTTTTTTTTTTTTTTTTTGTGCCTATGTTACCTCATATCTCCGCCAATTCTCAACCGATTTTGAAATTTTTTTTTGCATTGGGTCCAGTCTAGCTTCCGATTGGTCCCATTTTTTTCGTGTTTTTTTCATAGGTATTAGACCTTTTTTATTAGGTTTGTTTAGACCTAACCTCTTTGTTTATGAACCGATTTCGATGATTCTTTTTTTATCCGAAAGGGGGTGTCTTAGGGATGGCGTCAATATTAATTTGGTCAAGTTCTGATGATATGATCACTATTAATAACATCACTAAAATGAGAAAAATAAAAATAATTTTTAAGAAAAAAATAAAACCGACTTCAAAAAATTAAATGCAACAAATAAAATACACTAAAAGGTATAAAATAATTATTATCTTATTTAGTTACAACTAAACGACGAAATATTAACATGAAATTACTTTTTGAAGTCGGTGCCAAACATATACATTTTATGAATCGCACTCGACGGATCTTACTTAGTACGTTTGGCGGGTACGCTCGCTTATAGGTATAGTTTGTTTGGTACCGACTTCAAAAAGTAAAATTTCATGTTAATATTTCGTCGTTTAGTTGTAACTAAATAAGATAATAATAATTATTTTATACCTTTTAGTGTATTTTATTTGTTGCATTCAATTTTTGAAGTCGGTTTTTATTTTTTCTTAAAAATTATTTTTTTAAAATTTAAATTCAGTAGTATCTCAGTGGGTCCGCTGAACTAGCAAAATAGCTTTATGATTTTAGCTAATGCAACTGTTATATTGCTGTTTTATTTGAGTTTTGGTACTTGAGGAACTGTTATTAAAACAGTAACAAAACAACAGTTTACTAAAAATTATTAAGGTACTTGGCGAGCTTGTAAGCCGATCTACTCATATTCTGAAACAATTGAAATATATTAATTTAAGTAAATTCCATTTATCCGACCCCCTCCCCCTCCCCCAATAATCACCATATTTTGGCCAGGTTTTCGGGATTTGTGCTATGACCTCCAGAGACTAGAACTCTCTTCCAGCCACCGTCTTCCCCGCGACTTATAACCTTCAGCTGTTTTAGGGCCAGTCGAGGGGTGAACCACGATTGGAATTAGGTGTACACGTCTTTGGAATTATTTTGGAATTCATTAGATAATGCCCCTTCATCTATTGTCTTCTACTTGGAAGTGGAAGTAGGTGTACACGATATTGGGTCGCGGTTCCCCCTCGGGGCCAGTTGTATGTCGGTTGGTTTAGTCTTTGTAAATGTTGACAAAGGATAAAACTTTAGAATTCACCTTGTGCCCTCTTGATGACACGCACTTTCATCTGATTGGCCATCCCACCGGACACAAAGTGAATTTTAAGGGTTTTACCCTTTGTCAACGTTTAAAAAGAGTTTACCAACCGACATACAACTGGCCTTAAGACCCGCATCCACAGATACCTTCGACCACTACCCAGGCCATAAAATCCCCTCTTCTTCGTTTTTTCATGGAGGGGCCAACCCAGGGCTTTAGGGCAGGGGTCGGCAACCTTTTGAGAGGGAAGAGCCAAAAATTACAATTTACAAAATTTCCTCAGTTTTTAAAGAGCCACTAACATTTTTGTTTCAGTATTATGGGTATTTGATTAGGATTAGGTATATAAATTTGACTTTTGATTTAAAATAAATAGTTTTAAATATGAAATAATATTTATTCATATAAAAACAGCCGCCTCCGTGGTCTAATGGTCAGAGTAACTGACTGGCAACCCGGAGGTCCCGGGTTCGATTCCCGGCCATGCTCAGAAATTTTTCTGTAAGTATAGGGTCTCGAACGGGGGTTCACTCAGGCTCGTGAGGATAAATGAGTAGCTGCTTGATTGAGAAGTAGCGAATCTCGATTAAGAAACTGAAACGAAGGTTGTAGATGTGCGTTGAGCTAACCACTTGACCCCTCGGTACTGTTTCAATTAGGACAGCAACTAATTCAGTAGGCCAAGACCCATGAAGGGTTGCCGAGCCAGAAGATTTTTTTTTTTTTTTTTCATATAAAAACATAGAAATGTTTCGCACAAAACTTATTAAAGTATTTTAGCTAGATAGTTACATCAATGGGAGCATTGGCTTTGCTGCCTTTTGAAAGTTTGGTTAAAAATTAGTAGAGATTGTGGTGTTGGTGCAAGGTGAAACATCTTTAATAAAGATAAGAGTAAATAAATATTATATTTAATATTGATTTACTATGAGTTAAGGATACTAGGTCACTTATTTCACATTAAAATTAAAAAATTAAAAGAAATAATTTTTTTTCTTTTTCAATATATATATTTCGGGCTATCAACCCATCTTCAGGAAGTACAGAAAGTAACTAATTCAACTTATTGAATAACAGGTTATATATGTGTTTATTGAACAGAGGGAAAGAATTTTTAAATTATTTTAAAAGGACACTTTCTCTTAAGCTATTGTTAAGAAAGAATATCAGGTTGGCGTTTGTTGACATAGGCATCTTTAGATGAAAGGAAAGGTGGTAAGTTCATTGACTTGTGTCTCTAGGTTGAGGTTGAGGGTAATTTTTCCGCTTAGATATTAAAAGGTCAATTATTATATTTTGTTTTACATCCAGTTGATTATTGATAATATTTTCATCGTTCGACAAGGCATATTTTATTTCCGTGGATTCAAGAAGATCCAATCTTAATCCTTTTCTTTCGAAATGAATAGGGGTGGGGTTAGTAGGTGAAGGTAAATGGTCTAAAGAATATAGATGATTAGCAAATGCGGAAGTGGAATCTGGATTTATGGGCTGGTTTCTTATTAATTGTCTGTGGGAAGCTAAATGTTCTTTATGCCGTTTTTTAAAAGATCGTCCAGTTTGTCCAATATAAATTGCCTCGCAATCGTTGCAATTTAATTTGTATACACCAGATCTATTTATTTTATCAATTTTGTCAAGTTTATTATTTATTAATTGGGAGGATAAATTATTTATATTATAAAGGGCTGGAGTGATACCATGCTTCAGGAGAATATTTGTTATTGGATAGGTTATATGTTTAGATCTAAATAAGTGACCTAGTATCCTTAACTCATAGTAAATCAATATTAAATATAATATTTATTTACTCTTATCTTTAGTTTGGTTAAATCTGGCTCATAACTTGTTTTCAGTTTCAAGCAGGGCTCTAGATTTTTATTTGTTACTTGGCTAATACTTTACTTTTTATTATACACTTGGGAGCAAAAAAATCGGCCACCTCTACCTATTCTCATTGTTCTCTATTGAGAGTTTTTATCCTGTTTGCAGTATATATTTTTTTATGCAGTATAATATTTTTTATAGAGTTTTGAAAATAAAATAATATAATTATTAATATTTGCGCATGGAACTGGAGAGCCGCATCTTGACATCGAAAGAGCCACATGTGGCTCGCGAGCCGTAGGTTGCCGACCCCTGCTTTAGTGGATACACCTTTTTGGTGTAACTCCTCACATGAATTTCATTAAATAAAAAAAAAATCATCGTGAATTTTTCTTAGGGTGTCTATGGATGGTGTTATGAAAATAGTACAATTCTTTCCCAGATGCTTTGATGTAACAAATTTTGCTTATGAATAATTTTTAAGAAGAAAAATAAAAACCGACTTCAAAAATTTAAATGCAACAAATAAAATACACTAAAAGGTATAAAATAATTATTATCTTATTTAGTTACAACTAAACGACGAAATATTAACATGAAATTACTTTTTGAAGTCGGTGCCAAACAAACTATACCTATAAGCGAGCATACCCTCCAAACGTACTAAGTAAGATCCGTCGAGTGCGATTCATAAAAGGTATATGTTTGGCACCGACTTCAAAAAGTAATTTCCATGTTAATATTTCGTCGTTTAGTTGTAACTAAATAAGATAATAATTATTTTATACCTTTAGTGTATTTTATTTGTTGCATTTAATTTTTGAAGTCGGTTTCTATTTTTTCTTAAAAATTATTTTTATTTTTCTCTTTTAGTGATGTTATTAATAGTGATCATATCATCAGAACTTGACCAAATTAATATGACACCATCCCTAAGACACCCCTTTCGGATAAAAAAAGAACCATCGGTATCGGTTCATAAACAAAGAGGTTAGGTCTAAACAAACCTAATAAAAAAGGTCTAATACCTATGAAAAAATAGAAAAATGGGACCAATCGGAAGCTAGACTGGACCCAATGCAAAAAAAATTTTCAAAATCGGTTGAGAATTGGCGGAGATATGAGGTAACATAGGCACAAAAAAAAAAAATAATCAGTCGAATAGAGAACCTCCTCCTTTTTCGAAGTCGGTTAAAAATGACTCTCCTAGCGTAATTTAAATGATAAAATGACGAAGATCAGAGAACATTTGACCTCATCTAACAAGAGACGAGCTTTCTGCTTGGGTTTTCTTTGTAGTTTGTTTGTTTGTTTTTGCAGTCGATCAATTGGTTCAACGAATACCCTGACATGATTATGTACACGCACTCTTTGTTCGCGGATTGGACGGGTGCAAGTGACTCTTGTGTGATCACCGCCTGGCGTCAAGGCAAGCTCACCAATCCCAAAGCAAATCTCTTCCCGAAAAAACGAGTGGACAATTTACATGGAATGAACATCTCGGTTGCTGTTGCTGAACAGCCGCCCTTTGTCGTCAAGAGGTCAGCCACCTTTTTTATATATTTATTTATTTATTTATTTATTTCAACGGCATGATGCCTTTAAAAACATTACAAAAAGTAATACAAAGAAACACTACTTAGTAAAAAGTAGAGAAGAAAACAATAATGTTAAACATACAAATACTAAACAACAATACAGAGTAAATCAGATATAATAATTATGATAGTGAGTATTTAAATATATGAAAGTGTGTTTATTTTTATAATTCTAGACATTCTGTTAGGTATCTATAGTAAAATTCAAAACGCATGTTTTTTGGAAAATATAATACTTTCAAGTGTTTATTAAAAGGGAATACAAATTGGAACAAAAAGCAAAAACTTGGTATCTGTTACGTAAATTTTGCAGGTAGTAAGGAAGGTAGAGAGAGTTTCTCTAGTATTAAACTTATATCTTATTGTATATAATATATATACAGTATCCCGTATCACAACGATAAACCGTGAACAGGAGATATAGGGCAATTTACGTCAATTCACAACGTAAATTTTTTTACTTTACCATACAGGGTTCATCATCATTGAATATACAGTCCTAAGACTGGTTTGATGCAACAATCCGTCTCCACTCGACTCTGTCCCCCGCCAGCTGTTTAACCTCTCTAAATGTCTGGCATCCCATATCCCCAATTATTTGGTTGAAATATTCTAATCTGGTTCTTCCCCTTCCCCTTTTCTTTCCCACCTCCCCCTCCAAGATATCCCTAAGCAGTCCCCCATGTCTCAGTGTGTGCCCCATCATCTGACCTCTTCTCTTCTTCAGACTCTTCCACAAGGTTCTTCTTTCTCCGATTCTTCCAAGAACTTCTTCATTTGTAATTTTATCCATCCATTTGATATTCATCATTCTTCTGTAGCACCACATTTCGAAAGCCTCCAATCTCTTTCTCTCCGCTTTTCCAATTGTCCAGGTTTCACACCCGTACATGGCTATGCTCCATACATATGTCTTCAATAGCAACTTCCTGTTTGCTAAGCTGATTGAGGAGGAGCATAGTAGTTTTTGTTTTGAATTAAACCCCATTTTTGCTTGGGCAATTCTTGATTTAATTTCGTTTTTGCTCCTCCCATCCCATGTTATTTTACTTCCTAGGTAGCGGAATTCCTTAACTCCTTCTAGGTTTTCTTGGTTAATTTTGATGCATTCCTGTCTCGTTTGTTCTTTTTTGTACATACTAGGACCTTGGTTTTATTCTTGTTTATTTTCATTTTGATTTCTTCTATTAGGATTTGGTTAATTCCATTCAAGGCGTCCTCTAATTCTTTTTTATTGCTTCCTAGAAGGGCAATGTCATCGGCAAATCTTAACATAGCGATCTTTTGACCTTGGATTTCTATACCTGTATCAATTTTGTCTTTGAATTCTTTAATCGCTTCTTCTATGTATAAGTTGAAAATCATGGGTGACAGCACACATCCTTGTCTTACACCTTTTTTTATTTTGGCTTCTCTGTGTTCATCACCAATATTTATAATTGCCGTCTGGTTTTGATATAGATTGTAGATTAGTCTTCTCTCTCTGAATTTTATTCCCGCCTGTTTTAATATTTTAAACATAATTTCCCAATTGACATTATCGAATGCTTTTTCTGGGTCTACAGGGTTAGGTCAAGTATTGTAATCGTGCATGAAAAAAGTGTTTTTTTCCTTCTTTATTCCGAAATATCTCAAAAACGGCTGAAACTATTTTGATTAAAAAAATTGAGCGACACCATGGCCTTTCTGTCTGCAAAAAAGTCCGACTAGTGAACATCGAAAAAATTATATTTTTCGATATAATAATTATTTTGTCAAAATGTCTGTCTGGTTGTTAGTCGTGTGTTATAATATATTTGTGATTGGTTTATAGTTCGGGGTTACTGGGTAAATAACAGAAGTAATATATATTTATAACATTGGGTTTTATTGCGAATAGTTACAATGGGAGGGCGGCAAGGTGTGTGACAGCCCTTACGATCGTATGTCAACCACCTCGATCGTTCTCTCGTCTCGATCAGAGACTTCTTGCTTAAGTATACTTATATTCAGGTCAAGCTCTGCAAATTCAGCATTACGCAAGCCTAATGCTTTTGCGCTGACCATCAAAACATGTCGACA